>CM032162.1:18056876-18131695 GCA_018901935.1 Pugionium cornutum | reverse complement strand
CTGTACCGGCTGGATTGTGTGCGGTACTGGCCGGAATGACTTCAGGACCGGCCAAGTTGATCCCGGAGTCGGCGGTGTCATCAGAGGGACCAGCGGTGTCATTCACGTCCCCACCAAGTGTGCCGGAAGCTTGAGCCTCTCCGCCGGCAATGTTGACTGGTCTGGTCCTATAGGTCGAGGGTCCGGCGGTACTGTCTGGTCCGGCAGGCGCGCCAGATGGTCCTGCTGTCTCGGGCAAGCTTCCTGGTCGACCAGTCTGGTCTCCTGGCTGGATGTACGACCTGATGTCCTCATCACTTCCCCTAGACACACTTTTCTTGTTTTGTTTCAGTTCATAGACCTGCATCATCCCTACAACTTGATCGAATTTCATCTCATCTGAATTGAGTGATACTTCAATTGCTGACTTGTGTGCTTGAAACCTTTCTGGAACACAACGAAGAAATTTCTTCACTAGCTTCTTATCCTTATACCTCTTAACCTAGCACAAGAGCCTCATTTGCAATCGAACTGAGTTTACCACTGAAGGATTCAAGAATATCATCATCATCTATTGTTAGAGTCTCAAATTGTGATGCCAACATATCAACCCGATTTTTGCGAACATTACTAGTTCCTTTGTACGATGTCTGAAGTGAATCCCACACATCTTTTGCCATAGCACAACCTTGAACTCTTTTGAACTGATCCTTACTGAAAGAGCCTTTGAATTTTACTTTTACATGAGTTTCTCATTAGCTGTCCAGTTCCTTTTAGGTTTCGGAATCAGATTTCCATCTTCATTCTTAATCGCTGGCTCTATCGATCCTTCTTCAACGACTGTCCATGCATCTTCATCAATACCCTTGTTCAGTGCCGTGATTTGAACTTTCCACCATCTGAAGTTCTCAACATACAACAGTAGTGGCTTGATCGACCCAAAGTGCCACAAACTCTCCATTCTTGTCCCTATAGCTCACGTGTTTTTTACTACAAAAAATTATAATTTTTTGTACCACATATAGGCTTTTATACCAATTGAAAGTGTAGAGTTCTTCAGCACATAAAATATTTTTTCCAAAATGATATTTTTTATTCACTAGATTTTTGATTAAGTTAATCTTTTACAATTACACTCAATCGATTTTTTGATACACTTTATTTTTTTTTAGAATGTGTTCAAAGTAAATCCTAGTCTACCCAAAAATATCCTAATCTCACTTGTTCTATCAAACCAATACAAAACATATCTTCTTGATTTGATTCGCAAACAACCTCTCAACTAAACCCTTGGCTCACTTCAAAAAGCACAGCTCCGCAACCTTCCTCGCCTCTCTCTTTTTCGATGAACCCTTAGGTTTTTTTAATCTCGTTTTTATATTGATATTAAGATTTCAATTCTGAAGATTTCAAGTATTTGGTTATGGAAATCTTCCTTAAACCCTTGATGCATTTTCTTCTGCGGAATCACCTTGTCTTATCTGTTCTGATGCAATCTTCTCGCATCTCCGATTTTCTTATTCACCTTGATGCAATTTTTTTGCATCTTCAAAAAGATCGTGAAATTTAAAATTAACAAAATAGTAAAAAGAAACTATCTTGTTACATACTTTTTAATCATCCGATGAGATACGTGTAAGATGAATGAAATGGATAGGCACATTCACAGTGAATCAGATGTTTAGTATAAATCGGTAAAATCCAAGAGGTTCACCGAGGAATAAACTAACTAATCGAGTTAAGTGGAAATTTGGTTAAGAGAATCTGAATGTTAATAACTAAGTGAGAGATCAAGTTATGATCAGAAAAATTCTAGATGTATTATCGAACTAAAATTACTTTTTAAGTGGATATCCGAGATTTTCGGGTGGATTTGCTAGTTGTTCCCGACCAAGCATATTTTTTGAACAATCTGGTCGGGATTTAGAAAATATTACTTGGGTTTAGACAAGGTTGGTGAGATCGGTATTAGCTTGAGAATTCCAGTGAAAAGGATTATTTGAATTGAGTGCACATAACTTTTTACGCAGAAAATTTAATTTTGGGTAAAGAGATGCACAAGCAGTTACTATAGCATGTGTGAAAAAATGAGATCTTGTGTAATTATTAAACAATTTTTCATCAGAGAAACCACATAATTTGATCTATAATTTTCGCATCATTTTTTCCATCTTTTGTGAAAATAAAAAATCTGAACGAACAAATAAAAATTCACATCTTTTTTTTCATCTTTGGTGAAAATAAAAAATCTGAACAAACAAATAAAAATTTAGAAAAGAATCTACTAAAGAAAGTAAGGAGATTTAATCGTTGGCTGCAGAATTAGATGGATGATCGAAAGTCAAGTCTTGTTCGAGTGTCTAAGCATTAAAAGGTGTTAGAGATGGTTTCTACCAAATCTAAAAGATAAAAATATGCGACTGTGACTACATCTCTAAGGGTCGGTTTCTTGCATAGACTCCTTGACTTCTTGATTGGTTGCGATTGATTGCTTGCAAGGTTTCATTATATATGCTTGCTTTGTGTTTTTATTCATTCATTTTATTCGGAATTCTACACCATGCAATACTCTTAAGGGTAACAATGCTCACCAAAACTTGTCTAGTGAAACGGGCTGTACACGATCAATAAAAAGATGCAAGACTGATGTAATATCTGATATTGTGTCCACAAACAATGATATCTCGACTCAATGAAATTTTGGCGGAATGGATGGATCGTGATAGCATTTGGGTCGGAAATAGATTAGATCAAAGCAAAAAAGAGGTGAGACTTAGCTTTCTTGTGAGATTCCACGCACTAGAAGAACAATACTAAATCTACTACAAGAAACAGAGCATTTAGCGACGACATTTTGTGACAAAATTATTCCATAATTAATTAGCAATGGAGTACCGTCGTATTTGCAACCAATGTATAATTCGACGTAAATTCATTGTAAAACTGGGAAGAATGAATTCATCATTAAATCGGCGTGCATTTGGGTGCATACGTTGATTTAACGTCGAGTTCGCGTTTCGCGTTAATACGTTGGTACTTAACGACTAATTTGCGTTGACTGGATTTCATCCTAAATTAACATCGATTTGACATCGGATTTCCTATTGGTAAACACGTGCTAATTAAGTTGTACCTGACAATTCCCGACGAACATATTCGTATGTAAATCCATTGGGAAATCAACGATTCGTCGTCGCAAATTCATCGTAAACTATTTCGACATTAATCCCTTACAATTTTTTGATGGTAATTCGACGGAACCTTCTTAAATATTTCTACAAATACTCTCTTTTCAATTTCAACACCACTCACAAAAAACTATTGCTCACTTTTCAATTTCAACACCACTCACAAAAAACTATTTATCACAATTTTGTTTTTCCTAATCTTTTATTAATGTCTATATTCGAGTTACGAAGTTGGATGACATGCATAAAGATGCCAATGAATCATTGTGAAAAGAATTCCGAGACGAACTTGAGATCTCTATGCCTCAAGGGGGAAATGTACCGTTAACTTTAAAAACCGGTACGATGTTTTACCCATGTCAAAAGTATATGAATAGGAAATTTATTCTTATTGAGATAATGTGGAAACATTTACTGAATATAGGGTTTACACCAAATTATTATGTTTGGTTTCAAAATGGTAAGAAATCGATATCGATTCTTAAGCAAAGAGAACTTTCCGCACAATACTTAGAAGAAATCGACAAGAGAAATGAATGCAAAACCACAAAAGCTTTTGATTCAAAATAAGATATTTATTACTGAATAATGGCATGTCTTTCAGCTACAAAAGAGATGTGTTTTTATAAGCGTAAAAAATTAAATAAATCGGTCATATAATAAACAAGAAAGGACATAAGAATATTGCAAAGTAATGGGGGGGAGGGGGATGTGGTAGTTGGGTTTTAAGTTCTTTTTCCAAATAAAAAAACTTGGTTTGTGCATGCTGGTTCTTCTAAAAGCGGTGGGGACGCTTCTTCAATTTTGTGTGACACATTTTTTGCTGACTTAGATGGCAAGTGTGAATGTATCTGTTATTGGTAAGTTGATGCTTAGCTAGTTATTTTAGTGTGAACACTCCAAGTATAGGATGAGTTGGATTTTCTCTTTTTTGGTTTTCTTTTGCAGCCTAGAGAAGTCCACTACATGCAACTTCAATTGGTCCATTGCCACCAAGTTGATTTGCAATACAAGGCTTGCGGTACGATCCAAATGGGGAATCTCGGCCAGCTTCTAATGGGGCTTGGTTCAATGATATTTTTCTTTGGCATATATCTTCTTATTGCTAGGTTTTGAGGAATTTTCAGGCTGGAATGCAATGCCTTGAATTTGGAGCATCGCTTGAGTGTGCGGGCTGGCCCACTTGTGGTGTTGTGCACCATTGAAGAGTTGGTACGATCAATATGAATTCCTTTTGGGATGTTAAATCTAGGAGGTGATTTTGGTCGGTATAACTCCAAGATCCTTGCTTTGGCATGATTGAAATCTCCTAGAATTTCCTTAATCTCATTCGGCCTGCCGCCTACTTGTTACGGAATAGCGCGGGTATGTCTGGCTTGGTCTAGGTTTCAGGGTTTGGGTCGACGTGCACATCATACCCTTTCTTTTGAAAAGGTTAATTCTGACCTCGAGACCATATAATCTTCACCAAGATAAAGCAAGTTAGTGTCGTACAATGGGTGTTGCTCTAGGGTCTTATCTTGATGTTTGTTTGGCATTTGGTCATGGAATGACCATAAGAATTCTTTGATGAGCATGGAGTAGAGATAGTCTTGTTGTTGCATTCTAGAAAAGTTAGCATTCGTGGGTGGTTAGAATTCAGATGTCATCTTTCTTGATAGGTTGATAGGCTCTTCGATTGTACACTACTCCGTACTTGCTCATGAATCTTTTGAAAAGAACAAGCATGATATGTGCTCTAATGGATGTGTTTAATCAGATTTTTATAAGAGAAGGATTAACTTGGCCCGCCTTTTCTCTTTAGTCGTAGCTTGCATCACACAGACTCCATAATGATCTAATAGGGCAAATGTGACCATACAATTGTTGAAACAAAATGAGTATTGATTTGTCCTCCCATTGTGTGATACATCTCGATCAAATTTCCAAGATCTTCTTAAAAAGATATGGCCAGGTTGCATTGGTGCCACATCGGATGCCACTTTATCGTTGTATTGGCCAATTGAAAAAGATATTGTCACATGTTTCAATACGTTGAATTCTTCCTTATCATTCAGCCATTTTATGGTCTATGGTGGTTTTTGGTGGTGATACCTAACTCTTTAACCATCAAGAAACTTGTAATATTAGTACAAGAACCATTATCAATGATAAGGTGAGATACCTTATCTTTCACGGAACAACGGGTGTGAAAGAAGTTCTCTATTTGCTTCGTGTCTTCTACAGCCACTCGAGTTTTTAGGGCCCTTAGGATGACTAGAATCCTCACATTCATCAACATACTCAATGGTATTTTCAGGGGTATATGGTTCTTCTTCGTCGTGTGATTGATGGTCACCAGTTCTTCTTCATCACGTGACTCATAGTCACTCGTTGGTAACATCACCATGACTCTCATATTTGGGCAGTCACGTGAAATGTTTCTGTGCCCCTTGCAGCTGTAGCATGTTAGTTCACGAGAGTGGTAAGGTGATGAGGATATCAGGTCGTACATCCAGCCAGGAGACCAGACTGGCCGACCAGGAAGCTTGCCCGAGACAGCAGGACCATCTGGCACGCCCGCCGGACCAGACAGTACCGCCGGACCCTCGACCTATTGGACCAGACCGGTCAACATCGCCGGCGGAGAGGCCCAAGCTTCCGGCACACTTGGTGGGGACGTGAATGACACCGCCGGTCCCCGTGATGACACCGCTGACTCTGGGATCAACTTGGCCGGTCCTGAAGTCATTCCGGCCAGTACCGCGCACAATCCAGCCGGTACAGCCGATCCAGCCGAGTACACGCGCACTTCCACTTCTACACAAGAGGACTCGGACCAAATGAGCTACCAGCAACAGGACATGCACTTAGAGGAAGTCTCAACACCAGTGGTACCTCAAGGAGCAATGACAAGAAGCAGATCAAGGGCGCTCTTCCACAAATTCAGCCTATGGGTCAACAAGCTACTAGAGGAAGATCGACTAAGGACAATGGGCCAAAAATACAAGGAAGAGTCCAATAGCTTCTCAACAACACAAGGGACATCCGAGACTTGGGCTTTAGTGGCAACAGAGGTCGAGGCCCAGAGATTTGTAACCCTACTCCAAGTCGAAGACTAGGAGCAAGGCGCGTGCATGCCACAAGGACGGCCACCTTCCATTTCTTGGCCGTGAGGTGAGTTAAGGTAAGTTTACATTCGAATATATGCCTCTTTCTGTTTTGCAGGGTAGGATCTAGTTGCTTTACATTTTTGAGTCAAGAACATTTTAGGAATAGGTCCTTTTTCGGTTATGCACTTTTGTATCTTTTCCTTTTGTGCACTTTGTAAACTTTCCTTTTCTTTATTTGTGTCGACCCTAGAAGGTCAAGCTGTCGAGCATATTAATAAGGCTCCTTCCAGCATTGTAGTTCGACAACCTTTTTGATTATTAATAAAGTAGAACTTTTTCCCTATGAGCTTTCTCTCAAGAGAGACTTGTGCGCTTAGAACCTAGTTGAGACCAGCCCTCCTAGCTCTAAGTTAGTGATTTATCACGAGGTTCATCACCCCTCGTGTGGTTCACTTCACCCTTCCATCGTTTACCAACCAGAAAACCCCTATCCAGAAGCCTAAGGTTGAGTTTCTCACCTAATCTTCTACAAACAGCCCACGCGCATACATCCTTGAATCAAGCCTTGTATCATAAGGGGTAGATGACTTACCTGGCTCTTGGCGTGCATCTCTAACGGATTCGACCGTTTTTCTCTTGAATCGCGACTCAATTTCTATGAACTTATCTCTGTTCCTGGTTTAGGTGTCATGCTCCAAGGTACATAATGGGGGCATTGGGTTCACCTTTTGGGCAGTAGAGGTCTTCTTCTTTATTTTTTGCTAGCTCCACTTGAATGAAAAATGCAACAACTAGTTTAGTTGGTGATATGACTGCCTTTCCACCTTTCTAGCAATCCTATTATTGAGACCTTCTATGAAGTGTGACACGAGGGTCTCTTCGGTCTCTTCTAACTCCAGCTTTTCTTTGGATCTCAAAGTAACTATAGTATTCCACCGTCTTTTGGCCTTGGTACAACTTACTAAATCTTCTTTGGAGCTCTCGGTGATAATATGGAGGGACATACCTCCGCCTTAGTAGCTCTTTCACTTCCACCAAAGAATTGAGTGGTTCAAGTCTATAACGCCTTCTTTCAGTCATCTCTCAGTCCCACCAAAAAATTGCATGAGCCGTGAGTTGGGCAGCTGCAAAGGTGACCTTTCTTAGCTCTGGATAGTTGTAGCATTCAAAGATGTATTGCATTCGTCTTTTCCAATCAAGGTAGGCGGCCGGATCTACCTTTCCAGAAAAGGTAAATGGAGTTATTTACAGGTCATGGGGTCCTTGACTTTGCATATCTTCTTGTGGTCGGTTCCGATTGTTAGAGTCCCTCCAGCGATGTGCTTCGTATGTCTGCGGGTCGGGTGCTCTATTTCGATCAGGTGAAAAGTCTTCCTCTAACGCAGACATGTTCTCACCTTGTTGATCAGCTTGTACACCTTGGCCGTTGGGTCTTGGTCCTTCCAAATGGCCAACTCGCTCACCTACACTAGTTATGTTTTATTCCAACCGTAGGCCCATGTGCATCATTTCAGTTTGAAAAGCGGTGAACATTTGCATTATATAGCCATGACTGGGTCACGGGGGTACGTCTCCATGGTACCTATCACAAGATTGTTCAACAATTTAGTAGATGCCTAAACAAGATCCAAAGAAACAATATATTATTGTTGTTTTGTTTTAGTAATAAAATAAACTAATAAAGATAAACTTTTTTTTGATATTTAGAGAATTTAATAACTAAGAACAACAAGATAATCGGATGATTTGTTGTGAAACTAACAAAGATAAAGATTTTTTTTTTAACTTGTTAAAATGAAATCGAATAAACTAGTTTTTTTTAATATTTTTATTGAATTATGAAAGGAAACAAATGCAAAAAAAGTGCAGGTTGGATGAACACAACGTGAGATGTAAGATCTGATATGGTGACCACAAACAATGGTCTTTCGGCTCAATGCATCTTTGATGGAATGGATGGGTTGTTGGGGAGTAATGGCACTCGGCGTGGAGATGGGGGTTAGGCCGAGGAAAGAAAGGGAACAAATTTGGCTTTCTTGGGGGATTTCACACACTATTAAGACAAGAGTCAATCAGTTCTTAATCAAAGAAAACTCCACACACAATAATTAAGAGAAATAACCAAGCGAACCAAATGCAAAGGCACAATAGTGATTCAAAAGAAGATGTTTTCTTATTGAATAATGGCGTGCCTTTTCAGTTACAATGGATATATATATGTGCTTTTATAGGCTCAAAATAATTAAATAAAATGGTCATAAAATAAACATGAAAGGAAAAATAATATTGCAAAGTAATGGGGGGGGGGGATTGAGGGAGAATATCGCCGTTCAGTTTTAAGTGCTTTGGCTAAGTAAGAAAATTTGATTTGACCGTAATGGTTCTTCTAGAAACCTTAGGGCGCGCTTCTTCCATGTGGGGCCACACATATTTTTCTGAGTTAGGTGGCAAGTGTGAACATATCTATTTTTGATAAGTTGATGTTTAAGTGGTTTTTTTTAGTGTAAGCACTCCAAATCACGGATGAGCTGGAATTTATCTTTTTTGGTCTTCTTTTGCAGTCCAGAGGAGATCCAGATCATGAAAATTCAACTGGTCCATTGTAACGAAGCTGATTTGCAAGACAAAACTCAAAATACGACTCAAACGGAGAGTGTCAGCCAGCTTCTAAAGATACTTGATGCAAATATGTTTTTATTTGGTAACAAGTGTTCTTATGGCTGGTTTGTTGATGAAATTGGAAGCTAGAATGAAATGTCTTGAAGTTGGGGCATCGCTTAAATGTGTGGGTCGGACCGCTTGTGGCATTGTGCGCTATTGGAGAGTTCGTATGACCAATATGAATTCTTCTTGTAGAGTTAGTTCAAAGAGGTTATTTTGGTCGGTGCAACTCCAAAATCCTTGTTTTAGTCTGATTGAAATTTTCTACAACCTACATGATCTCCTTCGCCCGCCACCTATTTATTTCATAACAACTTCAGTATGGCCAGATTGATCTGAGTCGACCAGGTTAGGTTTGATATCAACATCAAAGACCATTTAGTTATGTCAAACAACCTATCTCAATCCTTTGTTGACAATCTAATAGTGGTCTCAAGTAAATCTATGCTTTTATCATTTTTAAAAGTTCTTATATTTTATTATTTACATTATTTTGTTAGGAAATGCCCAATATTATAAAGGACATAATTTCAAATTCGGTACACTTCCAAACCATGAGATAACTTGTTCGGTTTCATTCTCATATAACGGGAATGTGAAGAACAATTTCATACCATGTTGGATCGTATGTTTCCCAATATCACACTTTAAAAATGATTTGGATAATCCTAAACTTGTTAAACTTGTGTAGTTCCAACAATGGAGGTAACTTCCAATGCCAATTATCTTAAAACGAATTAAGCAAATTAGGCGGTGGAATCCTTAGAGCAATTGCACGTAGCTCCAACAAATGGTGTATTTCCCTATGGTTGAGACTATCTTACAACACAATTTTAATCCTTATACAGTGAATTGTCATACAAAAATAGTGAAGAACTCTTGATTTACTGAAACGATCTTTGGATATCACACACTAAAAGATTGAAGTGTTCACGAGGAAAAAGAGAATAATTTTCTTAGAAAAAAAGCTTTATTTCTGAAATATTTGTCGAATGATTTTTCACAAAATGAAACTACCTATTTATAGGTAAGTTAGGGACAATATAGTCAAAAAGAAATTAATAGTTTAGGAACTAATGAAAATTAAATGAGTTGAATTGACTCTATCACTAGACTTGCATGGAATTCGCCAATGGCTGTTCATTTTTAGATGTGTGTTGATTGTTCTTCAACTAATTCTGTATGCTTTGTCGTTGCAACATTGGTTGAATTTCAATTGGGTCTTGTAGAACTTGAATTAAAGAGAGAATGAGCTGATTTTGTTTTACAACAAACCTAATGAATTTAGATTGTGTTCTTGGTTTGGAGTGGCGCAAATCAGTCTATTAAATGCAGCGTGAAGCTTCTTGGCTTCTATTCTTGTTAAAGATCTAACGGATACAACCAATGATTCCTCAGGTGCAAGTTTAACACCTTATATCTCACGGTTCTTTGTTTCAACTTTGTGCTCTTTGATCTAGATTTTGTACTCTTTAAAATCATATACAATTACAGCTGGCAAACGAAGAGATTATAACATTACAGCCAAGAAAAACAAGATGGTCAATTATTTTTCTGATGTCATGAAGCTGACTCTCGAAAAGTTTTTGAACTTAGTGTTCTCAATCAACTCCAAAAATGATGAATACGACACTCAAAAGTGGTTCCCATGTAATTTTATATTTTATTTTCTTTAAGACTTTTTTTTTGCGTTTAAACTTCATTTTATATTTTATTTTTTATTTT
Organism: Pugionium cornutum; assembly: GCA_018901935.1. Lineage (NCBI taxonomy): Eukaryota > Viridiplantae > Streptophyta > Magnoliopsida > Brassicales > Brassicaceae > Pugionium > Pugionium cornutum. Next base: position 18,121,050 of record CM032162.1, on the reverse strand, counting down.
TTCTTAAGACTTTTTTTGCGTTTTTAAACTTCGATTTTATATCACAAATATTTTAACATTCATTTTTATATCACAAATATTCTAAAACATTCATTTTTGACAATACTTTTTTTGTAAAGCTCATTCGTAAAAGCAATCGGGCCCATCGTTGTCGCCCACTAGTTGTGTTTCCTTAGTACTGCCAAAGCAAGTTGAATCCGCACCCTTCAGTACAATCACGCACGGCTGCTGATCCAAACTTTTAAAAGGCCTAAAGCATTTTATAAAATTGTGGCCTTTATTTGTTTTATTCTGTCACATATTTTTAAAATATTCTACATATCTATTTTTATAATAATATCATAAAATAACACATTTAAAATTTTTTGTTATAAATCTAACAATTTTAAATTAAAATTTCAAAAATACAACAAATTATTGTATAAAAATATTTCTTTACTTTATAAGTAAAAATAAAACTAAAAACACTATATTGAAAATTTTTTTTAATTTATGGTTTACATTTTTATTATTACAAAAAAGTTTTAAAATATTTTAATATTAAATTTATGCTATTTTTGAAATTTTAAATTAATGGTGATATATTTAAAATAAAAATTTTAAATAGTGTTATTTCAAAAAAGTACTATATTTTTATTTTAAATTATTCATTACTTATATAAAATAAAGCATGTGAAAACCGGTATTAGTTTATTATTTTTCTTATTTTATGCGACAACCAAAGCGACCCAATCTAGACAATGAAGAAAGCTTATTGTTATTGAGAATTCTGATCTCAGAGTTCTGATTACTTTCTAAATGCATAATCTATGCAACGTACATATTTGACCAATGAGCGAAATAGACTGCTTGGATAGACAATTGAACATCGATTGCCCTAAAACTTGCATGGAATGTTAGCACACATGGATCGAGCGGTCGTTAAAAGACAATAAACTTTTTTACAGAAGCATATGAAAATATGTTGTTAAAGATATACCATTAAATCTGTCAATTTTTCAGAAACATTGTTTTATCGTTATAATTTGCAGAAATAATTTGATATTCAAACGAAATGTGATTAGACTAATAGTAGGGGAAACTTAGTAGAATATGTAAGAATTTTTATATTTTTATACGTGACTTGTGTATCGTTCCCTTTAGTTATAAAGATCAAATTCGTATTAATATTCATAATTTTAATATAAAAGATAATATTGTGATGGATCCGTGGTTAAACACATTAGAATACAAATGTATTGATAATCTTTATTTCTTATCTTAATAAAATACATGAGATTTTTCATCAACAGATTTTCTATAAGATAGTTATTTAAGTTAACCTAACTATCAAAATATATATATATATATATATATATATATATATATATATATATATATATAAGAGAGATATTATGGAAGTTGATAATTTCATTTCTCTTTTATTGTAAAGAAAATTTAAATACCTAAAAGAGAATAACTGTTTTTGTGACTTACCATAAAGAAGAAGGAAAAGTTCATAAGAAGTTGAAGAATTTTGATCTTTTCTCCATCTAATAGGATCACTAAAAGTAAATGTCAAAGGAAGAACAAAATCAATTTGCCTAATATTTCATAGATCAAAGTTAGTGCATTTATTCTTATACAAAAATATATTGGATTGAATTAAAATCAAATTTAAATTATTTTTGAAATTATATTTTATGATAGAAATCATCAAAATAATTTTACAAATGACATCAGAGCTATTTAAATTTGTTTTATATCACGAACTAAACATACGGTATCATATGTTGAACTACCCATAATTTGTTTGTATTCCTTGTCGTTGTTAAACTGTTAGAGAACACATTTCAAGTATCTTTGTGTTTTTACATGATCAAGTTTTTTTTTCTCTTTGTTTTTGTGGCCTATTTACGTTTATATTCAATTACGTAGTCCTAAACGACATGTGAATTCATCCTACTAATGGATAAGTCATGTGGTTAGTGACGTTTTTTCTATTTAAAAAGGATACAAAGAAAATAATAATCTTAACATCTAACGTAAGTAAGTTTTTTTTTATGAATCATATTTAAGTATCCATTAATTATGATACAATCATAACGTAAATGGGCAAATGCATTTATATGATTTGATAAATTTACCAGCATATATACATGTATGGAACTTTTATGTGCAAGTGTATAATATGCTTTGGTTGTATAATTGAAATGGATAATTGTATTATGAAATGTTGATAAAACACAGAAAAATATATTCTTATTAAAATTTTAATATTTATATTTTATATAACATATTAATCACCAAATTGAACTTATTATAATAGATATAAATCTTGAAAATAGAAAAGTTTATGGATTGATCATGATTAAAGAGATGTTATATATAATATTAAAGTTTTGATTTATCAATTTTTTAATATTTATATTCTAAGAAATCACTTAAAGGTGATCATATGCTATAGTTATTAATATAAAAAGTATTAATCCTTTTTCATAATATATAGTCAATAGTATATATATACCCAAATGTAACATAATTATTGATATTATGTGATATGTTTAATTGTTAAAGAATAAATTTAGCATCGTTAAAAGTGTTTGTATTTAAAGTTTTGTCCAAATGTTGTTTGAATACATGGTTTAAAGTTTAGGTTAAGATTTTTGAATCTGTATTAATATCTCAAATTACTAATGGGTAAGTACATACAAATATTTTGTAGTTCCATCATATGCATATGTTAACTCGTCGTAAAGTTAAATAGCTTAATTATAGAGAGTGATCAGAACAAATCCGCTTCATACGAACAAATCCGGTTCACACTGGGCATTGGATCTTACGATCCTAACAAATGAGGAACTCTCAACCATTATAGATGATAGTTCTGATACTGAAAAAATCCGATATGAGATTTGAAAACGATCTAACAGGGTGAAATTGAATTTTATGAGGATGACGATGGCGTAAAGTATTAAACCATCTATGTTTAAGACAGAGAACGCAAGGGAATTCATATAGAAAATCAAAGACTGTTCACAATCGTATTTGGCTGATAAGTCAATTGTAGAAAGCCTAATGAATGAGCTTACTACGAAAACGTTTGGTTGGTCTCAGGTAATTCATAATCATGTGACGCATATGTTTAACTTGACATAAAGTTAATAGTCATGGGAATGAAATTTCATGAACAAATTTTGGTCCAATTCATTATGTACTCCTTAACTATTGAGTTTACTCTCTTCCAGGTGAACTACAACACTACTGAAGATAAATGAAACTTTAAAGAATGAAAAGTTATGTTGGTTCAAAAGAAAGGAAGATTAAAGATGATGAAAAATCAAGTTACAAATCTTGTAGCTTTTGGAAGTGCCAGTATTTATAAAAAAAATCGAATAAAAAGGACAAAAGAAAAGATAAAGCTTTTTGTGAAAGGATCTAAAAGTATAATCCATAAAGAGATGAAGTGTTCTATTTTCAAGAAAACGGGACACTTCAAAAAACATTTTCTGAAAAAGGGTTTGGTTCGACAAGAAAGGTAAACAACATATTTATATTTGGTTTGAATTGAACACTATAGAGGTGCTACTACTTATGTGTCTCATATTAAACATGGATTCAGTTCGATCCAGTCTAAAGAGGAGCTGAAAGTTCTACTTTATTGTGGCATCAAAGATTAGATCATATTTACAAAGGAAATAATTATGAGGTTGATAAAGAATTCCATTGGATTCTAGTAATGTAAATGTATGCGTAGACTACATTAAAATAAAGCAAACTAAACATATAATAAAGAAAACAGCTACAAAAAACACTCAACTTATTGAGTTAATACATACCAGTATATGTGACCATTTGGATGCTCTTTTTGAAGCGGTGAAAAGTAATTTATCATTTTTATCGATACTCAATTTATACAAATACATATTTGTTGCATGAAAATTCAAATTCTGTGAATGTCTTAAAGGCGTTCATTGACGAAGGGAAAATGTAATTTGATAAAAAGATAAAAGCTGTAAAATTTAATATAGGTGATGAGTTTTATGAAAATGAACAATGTCAAGGTTCATTTGCAAAATTACTTAAAAGTAGCGCTGGGTTTTTGGTAAAAACCAAAAAAACCGAACCGACCGAACCAAAATTTTTGGTTTTTGGTTTTTGATTTTAGGTTAATTATAATCATTAAATCAATCGGTTAAATAATTAATTTTATTCGGTTTATATTTCGATTCGACTCGAGAATATCAAACCGAACGGTTTTCTTAAACCGAAAATACAACCCTTTATAAATGGAGAAACCCTAGTCAACTTTCCTCTTCTCTTATGCGGCAGCCGATTTCCTCTTTGAGTTTTCCATCACGATTTCCTCTCTGAGTTTTCCATCACGATTTCTTCTTCTCTGGCTGTGACTTCTTCCTCGGCTGCGACTTCTTCCTCGGCTGCGACTTCTTCCTCGACTGCTGATTTTGTTTCCATAGGTGAAGAAATTGTTGTTGGAGATGATGTATATTATGGCTCAGACAGCTTACTGTCCCAAGTAGTTCAAGATCTGGCGTTGTGGTCAAGTTTGTATTATTACTGATTATCTGAATTATTACAAGTTCTCATCTATAAAACCTTGATGATATAATGATTCCACTTGATATATTGTAGACGAGCAAACTCAACTAATTTAGACGAGATTGCTGCTGCGATTGGTCCCCGAACAAAGCTTGTGTGGCTTGAGTGAAGACAGTGTACTACGCTGGTCTACCAGATCATCCTGGTCACTATCTCCAGTTCTCTCAGGTAATAAATTCACTGCTATGCAGAAACAGATTTTTCAAAATTCATAACACAAGATTTTCGCTTTACAAAATGCAGGCCAATGGCGCAGGATTAGTTTTTAGCTTTATGAAAAGTTTGGTTGCGCTATCAAAACATCCAATAGAAACTACCAAATAGTTATCATAGCTTTCAGTTTCGATGATCGAATTGGACCAATTTAGACCGAATTGGACCGAACTGGTCCAAATTAGCTTGACCAAATGAACCAAATTAAACCAAAAAGATTGACCTAAATTAATTCGAAATTAACTGAAAAAACTGAAATACAAAACATTAACCGATTAAACCTAAAAGTTTGAACAATTAAACCAAAATTTAGTTATAATTCGGTTTAATTTGGAATGGTTTATTTGCTGAAAACTGAACCGATTAAACTGATAAAAAACCTGAACCAAACACGAATTTTTTTATATTTTTTCGGTCAAGTTTTCCAAAACTGAATTAACCGAGGACCAAAAAACCTGACCCGATTGACCTGAATAAACCAAAAACCCAGACCTACTTGAAAGTAAAGGCATTTGTGCACAAGATACAATGCTCGGTACTCCTCAGCAGAATGGTGTAGTTGAGAGGGGAGATCGTACTTTAATGGATATGGTTAGGAACATGTTAAATAATTGCTCTTAACCATTTTTGTTGTGGGTACATGCATTAAAAACTGCAATGTATGTGCTGAACTGGGTTCTTAGAAAAGCCATTCCTAAGTTCCCTTATGAACTACGGATGGGAATGATACCTAGTCTAAGGTAGCTACATGCCTAGGGTTGTCCAAATGAAGTAAAGTTGTATAACAGACATGGAAAAACTTGACTTTACACTACAAGAAAACACGGGTTTGCGACCACTTTATGACCACAGCCCGTTGTCACAAATCTTTCGTCGTAAATTTTTGTGATCGCAAATCAGTCGTAAATTTACGACTAATTTACGACCACGGTAAGAGTTATACATTTTGTGACTAATTAGCGACCAAATATTAGTTATAGATTTTGCGACTACTTTGTGACTACAATGTACTAACAAAATTTGCTACCGTTTTGCCACTACATCCGTAGTTGCAAAAACCATTGTCACAAATTTGTGTGACTATTTTGCGACTATGAGTAAACAGTAGTCGCAAATCAGTCTCAAAATATTGTGACGGATTTGCGACTACGACAAACCGTGATTGCAATTTGTTGCGACCAATTTGCGACCATAATTCTATTTTAGTAAAAAAATATCAGTGGTCGCAAATTGGTCAAAAATATTTGTGACTCATTAATGACCAGTTTGCGATCACAAACGAATTATTAAATAAAAAATAAATAATTAATTAAAATATTTTAAAATTAAAAATAATAATTTTTAATTTTAATTTTAAAATGGGAGAAGTACTAGAATAACTCTGAATTCGTTCTTAAATATGTTTTTTGACCATAATGTTTTGTTAATTACAAAAATAATTTGGGTACCGAGGGTATCCTTCCTCGCTGTTGTTACAAAAAACGTAATTATGCAAAATACCATTACTATTCTCGGAGATTTGTTGACACGTCAGTGGGTAAGTCGTTGTTATTACTAAAATGCCACAAAAATTCAGGGGTATCGAAATAAATCTAGCACGGAAAATCTGCTGCAGTTTTTTACGTAATAGTCGTAGATTTTATAAGTGTGTCGCAGACTTATAAAAGTCTGCCAAAAGACATATAAAGTCTACGACAAATTTATTTTGTGTTACGTAATCGTATGTAGTTTTTATAAGTTTGCGGCAGACTTAATGTCATATGACAACATAATTATTAAGTCTGTGGTCACACAGAGTAAGTCTGCCAAAGATTTATGAACTGATTTTTGGAAAAGCAACCTCGTAGATTTATTTTTCCAATGGCAGATTTACATCAAATCTGCTATCGAAGAAGATTCACAAAATAATTACTAGACTAACATTTTGACTTGACAGATTTTTTTTTAATGACAAAACAAATTTTCATTAAATCTGTCCGTTATGGTAGTTGGATTTCCTGCACTAAGCAGCATATTTAATTAGGACTAAACTAACTCTTTCGATTTTATATATATAGTAGACTTTTGGGTCATTACAGACATGTAATGGAAAACTTATTAATTTTTAAAATGCCAATTTTAACCCTCTTTGAAAATCATGTATGAGGCGATTCTAGGGTTAGCCACCGCGTCTTCTTCAACCTCGAGCACATCAAATTTTTCAGCTGAACTGAAAAGCAGTAATTTTTACTCGTTTTCTTCACATTCGTTCTTGTAAAAAAGTTTTTTAGATCAATTTTCTCGATGGAAGACATAATTCTTGTTTGCGATGAATGGATTTTTGAGAAAAATCGATGGTCATTCAATGTCGACAACAAGAAAGGGTGTAAAATCTTATCCACAAATGCTAAGACACGTTTCGAAGATTTGTTTATGATGGTTTATGAAGAATACGAGGTGGATAGAAATCAGTATGATGTCGAATTAAGCTACATGTTTATGAACAAGATGTTGAAAATACCGGTAAACACACCTCCGGTGAAAGTGGGAAGTTATCGACAGCCTCATGAGTTTTTGGGTATGATTAAAACCGAGGCAATTTGGTTATGTGTGGAGGTTAGAGAGAAAGAGAAAGAAAAATTGATAGTCTGTCAATTCATCGTGACATCAATGAATATTTTAACTACGAATATCGACACGAGGAGGTTGGCGAAGATCAACATGACGAAAAACAAACTACTGAAATGGTTTCACCATCTGAAGATGATGAAGATGAGGAGTATCGATTTGATTGCTGTGATGATTCTGATGGAGCAAGCTCCGAGGATGAAGACTTTAGTGTTTACGGAAGGCTTTTGCAAAATGAAAAGGATGAGATTCCAAAATTACCTCCCAAGAAAAGAGTATCAAAAGGTGGTAATAACGAAGAACAAATTGGTAATGCTAATTTTCTAGAGTTGGCTTCATTGAATCTTGTTGTACAAAAAATTTATGAGACAAAAGATGCATTAGTTACGAGACTAAAGATTTTACAGGTTCTACATCAATTCGATTTTGATGTACATAAATCAACCCCAGTGATTTTAATCATAAAATGTTGGGTGAGAGACTGCAGTTGGAGAGTACGAGCTACACTAGTTGGGAACACACCACAATTTACAATTAGGCAGCTCGTTTAAAACTATACCTGTTATGTTACAATGCGATCAGGACATATGCGACAAGCAACTCCTGAAATACTTGATGCTTTGTACAAAGATTTTGTAGATGTTGTTGGTTATAAAGTTTTCCATGTCATGTTGCTGATGCATATGAGATTTGGTATCAAGATTCGTAAATGTTGATAGTTAATTTATAGTTAATTAGTGATAGTTTTTTGTAGTTTTGACATCAAGATTTTGTAGATGCTGTTGGTTCTAAAGTTTTCCATGTCATGTTGCTGATGCATATGAGATTTGGTATCAAGATTCGTAAATATGTTGATAGTTAATTTATAGTTAATTAGTGATAGATTTTTGTAGTTTTGACATATTTCTTTTAATATATACGGTCGCAGCTTTATTGTAAACGGTGACAAATTTATTTTAATAGGGTCAAAGGTTTTGGTAGTTATGGCAGATTTATTTTTATAGACTTACAGTTTTTGGAAGTTGTGACAGATTTATTTTTATACAGTCACATTTTTTGTTAGTTATGGCAGATTTATTTTAATACGGTGACAATTTTTTTGGTTTAGTTGTCGTACTTGAAAGCGTATCGGATACTTAGACATGCATAATATTTGGTAAGGGGTTCTCCGGAAAGAGGTTATGAAGAATTACCTATTTACTTGTATATGATCATAAAAAGTAATCTTGGAACGCTTATTCGTCTAGAAGTTGATGAACTCGAAAGGTTCAAGTACATTTTATTGCATTTAGTGCTAGCTTGAATGGATATCCTTTCATGCGTAAAGTTGTTGTGGTGGATGGTACGTTTCTGCAAGGGACATATAAAGAGAAACTTCTTATTGCAGCTTCCGAGGATGGAAATTTTCAAATATTTCCCATAGCTTTTGCAGTAGTTAATACAAAGAATGATGATTCCTGTGAATAGTTCTTTATGCAACTTAGTTGTGTTATACTGGATGATGAAGGTCTTGCAATTATATATGATAGGCATCGATGAATCGGTAATGCAATTGGAATGATATATCCAATGGCTTGTCAGGGAATTTGCACGTACCATCTTTACAAGAATATAATACAACGGTATAGAGGTGCTTTTGTTTAGTGAAAAGGGCAGCAAATGCATTTCAAATTTCTGATTTTGAGACGATATTTGATGAAATACACGCCTTAAATCTAGCATCGCATAACTATTTGGTAAATGTTGACCTGAAGATGTGGTCTTGTGTTCATTTCTCTGGTGATCGATACAACATCACCATATCAAACATATGTGAATCCCTTAATAAAGTGCTTTCGGAAGCTAGGACTTTACCTATTGTAGAAATGCTAGACACTGTGTGGTTAATGATGACAAGATGGTTTGCAGAATGCAGGAATGATGCATGTAGAATGAAAACAACTCTCACTCTTGGTGTTGAAAAGATGTTGGAGGTAATATTGAACAAGTTCATAGATTTGTATGTATTTCTATTTCTATTACTAATGTTTTATTTTCCTTAGGGACGACTTCCATAACTAAGCAACTTAATGTACAAGTGATCGACGTTGATTAGGCTCAGATTGCAGGTGCCTCATCTTTGCATGTAGTAAACCTTACGGAGAAAAAATGCACATGTCACAGATTTGACATGGAGAAACTAACATGTGTACATGGAATTGTAGCAGCGGAGGCACGAAAAATATGTCGTATATCACTTTGTCATTTATATTACTTTACGAACTATTTTTATAATACGTATGCGACATCAGTTGTACCCAGAGATATCACATTATCTGCTCCTGTCCATATCACAGAGAAGGTGTGTTTGCCACTTTTGGTTCGCCAGCAGCCAGGGCGTCCCAAAAACTTGTAATGTTAAACTTTGTGATATAAATCTACCATCTCTACCAATAAGTCTGCCATCGTAAACAATAAATCTACCTATAATAACAAATAAGTCTGCCATCAGTAACATATAAGTCTACCATCGTTAACTAATAAGTTTGCCATTGTAAACTAATAAGTCTGCCACTATTAACAAATAAGTCTGCAACGTTAATTAATAAGTTTGGCATCATGAACTAATAAGTCTGCCATATCTACTTAAACAAGTAGAAAAATATAGCACCAATCAAGATTAAACCTACCACTATCGCTTTCAGCTTCGCAATCTCATCGACATTGTTCTGAATCTTAACACACATAATCTCCAAATTGGTATCACAAGGACATCTCCTTATGGGCTCTTCATTCCACAACCTTAAGTGATGAGGGCATTAGATCGTCTGGCCAGCCAGAAGACCAGAATGGCCGACCAGAATGCTTGCCCGAGATAGCCGGGCCATTTTGCGCGTCTGCTGGCCCAAGCGGTACTGCCCACCCTATGATCAGCCGGGCCGGGCCGGCCAACTTTTCTGGCGAAGAGGCCCAAATCTCCAGCCCAACTGGCGGTGACATGAACAACACCGCTGGCCCAACTGGTGATGCCGCTGGCTTAGAAATTAATCTGGCCGGCTCCGATGACAACTCGGCCAACTCCTCGCACAGTACAGCCGATTCAGCCGATTGCACCACCATTTCCACATCTACACAAGGAGACTCGGATCAGCTAAGCTACCAAATTCAAGGCATGAACCTGGATGAAGTCTCTACACCAGTGGTGCCACCAGGAGCCATGACAAGGAGCAGAACAAGGGCACTCTTCCACAAGTTGAGTTTGTGGGTAGACAAGCTCCTAGAAGATCATCGACAAGGAGCATTGGGCCAAGAGTACAAGGAAGAGTCCAAAGGCTTCTCAACATTGCAAAGGACTCCAGAGAATTGGGCTTTTGTGGCAAAAGAGGTCAGGGCCCAACAATTCATAATCCTACTCCAAGTCGAAGACTAGGAGCTAGGCGCGTGCATGCCACAAGGTCGGCCACCTTCCATTTCTTGGCCGAAAGGTAAGAATGTTAAGTTTTCAATTATATACATGCCTTTTCTGTTTTCCAGGGTAGGAATTATAAGTTTTACATTTTTGAGTTAAGAACAATTTAGGTAGTTTTGACCTCAAAACTGGTTCATCTGTAAGCTCGATCCGGTACGCGTTATTGTTGATCCTCTCCAGCACTCTGAATGGTCCATCTCCTCTTGGGGCTAGCTTGGAACTCCTTAGGTTGGGAAACCTCTCCGGCCGTAGGTGTAGCCACACCCAATCGCCTGGTTGAAAAATCATCTCCTTTCTTCCCTTGTTGGTGTGAGTCACGTACTGTCCGGTCCTCTTCTCCAAGTTTTCTGATACCTTCTGGTGTATCTTCTTGATGAACTCCGCCTTGGATGCTCCGTTGAGGTTGGTCATCTCTGCTGGTGCCAGTGGCGTTTGCTCCAAAGGTGTTAGGGGGTTGAAGCCGTAGACTACTTCAAAAGGGGTCTTTTTGGTTGCCTAGTGCACCGCTCGGTTGTATGCGAACTCTATGAATGGCAGGCACTCCACACAAGTCTTGAGGTTCTTCCCTAATGTAGTCCTCAGAAGAGTCGACAATGTCCGGTTGACTACTTCAGTTTGGCCATCGGTTTGAGGATGGCAGGTGGTAGAGAAGAGCAGCTTCGTGCCTAGCTTCGTCCAGAGGGTCCTCCAGAAGCGGCTGAGGAATTTGGTTTCCCTGTCTGACACGATGGTCCTTGGCACTCCGTGAAGCCGTACTATCTCCCTGAAGAACAGCTCGGCTGTTTGCGTGGCATCATTGACATTGGCACATGGGATGAAATGTGCCATCTTGGAGAATCTGTCCACCACTATAAAGATAGCATCTTTGTGGTTGATTTTTGGCAGACCTAGAACAAAGTCCATTGAGATACCCACCCATGGATGTGTAGGTATGGGCAGAGGGAGATACAACCTGTTAGGGTGCACTCGGGACGTCGCCTTTTTGCAAGTGATGCACCTTGCACAATGGGCTTCTACTGACCTCTTGATGTGTGGCAATTAGAAGTGCTCCTTGACCACTGCTAGTGTCTTGTCAACACCAAAGTGGCCCATGATTCCTCCTCCATGAGCTTCTCAGATGATAAGCTCCCGTAACGATCCTTGTGGTATGCACAGCCTTCTCTCTCGGAACAAGAACCCCTCATGGATGTAGAACTTGCCATGACTCCCTGTGCCACACTTCTTGTAGCTCTCAGCAAAGTCAGGATCATCCTTATATAGGTCCTTGATGTGCTCGAATCCTAAGACCTTTGCTTCCATGGTGGATATCAAGGCAAACCTCCTGGATAGTGCATCGGCTACCACCTTATCCTTGCCCTTCTTGTACTTACTGGCGTACGGGAAGGTCTCTATGAACTCCATCAACCTGGCATGTCCCCTCTTGAGATTGGTTTGTCCTCTGAGGTGTTTGAGAGTCTCGTGATCAGTGTGGATCACAAACTCCTTGGACAGCAAGTAATGCTGCCAAGTTTCCAAGGCTCGGACTAGGGCATACAGCTCCTTGTCGTAGGTGGGGTAGTTCAGTGAGGCACTACCTAACTTCTCACTGAAGTATGCCACTGGCCTCCCTCCTTGGGTTCACACCGCTCCTATGCCTATTCCAGAGGCATCGCACTCCATTTCAAATGTCTTGTTGAAGTCGAGCAGGACTAGCAGTGGTGCATATGTGAGGCTGTCCTTCAAGGCCTGGAACGCCTTCTCCTGAGCTTCTCCCCAGCTGAATCCCACGTTCTTTTTCACTTCTGCCGTCAATGGTGAGGCAATACTGCTGAAGTTGGGCACAAATCTTCTGTAGAAGCTGGCTAGACCGTGGAAACTCCTCAGTTGGCTGATGTTGCTCGGTGTTGGCCATTCTTGTGTGGCTCGAATCTTCTCTTCATCAACCTATAAGTCCTGTGAACTTACCACAAAACCTAAGAAGACAAGTTTATCAGTACAAAAGATGCACTTCTTGAGATTGGCATAAAGCTCTTCTTGTCGAAGGGTTTTAAGTACCAACTCAAGATGTGTGAGATGATCCCTTAGGCACTTACCGTAAACTAAAATGTCATCAAAGTAAACCACAACGAACTTACTGATGTACGCCCTAAGAACTTGGTTCATAAGCATGAAGGTGCTTGGGGCATTAGTTAAGCCGAATGGCATGACTGTACACTCGTAAAGCCCTTGCTTTGTCTTGAAAGCGGTCTTCCACTCATCACCTTCCTTCATTCTGACCTGGTGGTATCCACTCTTGAGGTCTATCTTGGAGAAGACCGTGGCTCCACTCAGCTCATCTAGCATGTCAACCAGCCGTTGTATCGGATACCGGTACTTGAATGTGATGTTGTAGATTGCTCGGCAGTCCACGCATATTCGCCAAGTCCCATCCTTCTTGGGCACTAGCAGCACTGGTATGGCACATGGATTGAGGCTCTCTCGAACATAGCCTTTCTCCAGGAGCTCCTTGACTTGCTTCTCAGGCTCCTTGGACTCCTCCGGCCTCATCCGGTAGGCTGGTCGGTTAGGCAGGGCTGCTCCAGGCACGAGGTCGATCTGGTGCTCTATGCCGCGTAGGGGAGGCAAGCCTGCTCGTATTTCATCTGGAAATACATCCTGGAACTTGTTGAGGAGAGCTGCTACTTCAGGAGGTAGCTCTACCTGTTCCTTTTCTACACTCAAAATCTCCTTAAAGACCATTAGCAACATTAAATTCTTCGAGGCTAAAGCTCTCCGAACATGACTTGGTTGAATAAGAAAATTGGATTTAATGAGTTTCTTTTTCTTACTCATTTGTTGTTGTAGCTCATGTACCTGGGCAGGTGTGAGAGGAGCTAGGCTGACCTTTCTCTTGTTGTGCACAAAGGTGTAGAGATTGGTTCGGCCATCATGCCTGGTCTCCTTGTCAAACTGCCATGGTCTTTGATACAAGCCTCGATTCAAGGCTTGGATGCGCGTGGGCTGTTTGTAGAAGATTAGGTGAGAAACTCAACCTTAGGCTTCTGGATGGGGGTTTTCTGGTTGGTAAAGATGGAAGGGTGAAGTGAACCACACGAGGGGTGATGAACCTCGTGATAAATCACAAACTTAGAGCTAGGAGGGCTGGTCTCAACTAGGTTCTAAGCGCACAAGCTTCTTTGAGAGAAAACTTGTAAAGAAAATTCTACTTTATTAATATCAAAAAGGTTGTCGAACTACAATGCTGGAAGGAGCCTTATTAATATGCTCGACAGCTTGACCTTCTAGGGTCGACCAAATAAGAAAAGGAAAACTTACAAAAGTGCACAAAAGGAAAAGATACAAAAGTGCATAATCGAAAAAGGACCTATTCCTAAAATGTTCTTGACTCAAAAAAGTAAATATTCTAGATCCTACCCTGCAAAACAGAAAGAGGCATATATTCGAATTGAAACTTACCTTAACTTACCTCATGGCCAAGAAATGGAAGGTGGCCGTCCTTGTGGCATGCAGCGCCTTGCTCCTAGTCTTCGACTTGGAGTAGGGTTAAAAACTTTGGGCCCTGACCTCTCTTGCCACTAAAGCCCAAGTCTCTGATGTTCCTTGTGTTGTTGAGAAGCCTTTGGACTCTAATTTGCTCTTCTGGCCCATTGTCCTTAGCTGCTCTTCCTCTAGAAGCTTGTCACCCATAAGCTGAATTTGTGGAAGAGTGCTCTTGATCTGCTTCTTGTCATTGCTCCTGGAGGTACCACTGGTGTAGATACTTCCTCTAAGTGCATGTCCTGGAGCTGGTAGCTCATTTGGTCCGAGTCCTCTTGTGTAGAAGTGGAAGTGTGCGTGTACTCGGCTGGATGGCCTGTACCGGCTGGATTGTGCGCGGTACTGGCCGGAATGACTTCAGGACCGGCCAAGTTGATCCCGGAGTCGGCGGTGTCATCAGGGGGACCGGCGGTGTCATTCACGTCCCCACCAAGTGTGCCGGAAGCTTGGGCCTCTCCGCCGGCGATGTTGACCGGTCTGGTCCTATAGGTCGAGGGTCCGGCGGTACTGTCTGGTCCGGCAGGCGCGCCAGATGGTCCTGCTGTCTCGGGCAAGCTTCCTGGTCGGCCAGTCTGGTCTCCTGGCTGGATGTACGACCTGATGTCCTCATCATTCCCTCCCTCTTCAGTAGGTTTTGTCCTCAAAACTGGATCATCTGCATGGAAAGGGGCCAAGTCAGTAACATTGAACGTATTGGACACATTAAACTCACCTGGAAGCTCGATCCGGTAGGCGTTGTTGTTGATCCTCTCGAGCACTCTGAATGGTCCATCTCCTCTTGGTGCTAGCTTGGAACTCCTTAGGTTTGGGAACCTCTCCTGCCGTAGGTGTAGCCACACCCAATCGCCTGGTTGAAAGATCACCTCCTTTCTTCCTTTGTTGGCATGAGTCACGTACTGTCCGGTCCTCTTCTCCAAGTTTTCTGCTACCTTCTGGTGTAACCTCCTTATGAACTCTGCTTGGATGCTCCGTTGAGGTTGGTCATCTCAGCTGGTGGCAGTGGTGTTTGCTCCAATGGGGTGAGAGGGTTGAAGCCGTATACCACTTCAAATGGTGTCTTCTTGGTTGCTGAGTGCACGGCTCGGTTGTAGGCGAACTCAATGAATGGCAGGCACTCCACCCAAGTCTTTAGGTTCTTCCCTAGTGTTGTTCTGAGAAGAGTTGATAGGGTCCTGTTGACAACTTCAGTTTGGCCATCGGTTTGAGGATGGCAAGTGGTTGAGAAGAGTAGCTTCGTGCCTAGTTTCTCCAAAGGGTCCTCCAGAAATGGCTGAGGAACTTGGTGTCCCTATCTGATACGATGGTCCTTGGCACTCCATGAAGCCGCATTATCTCCCTGAAGAACAGCTCAGCTGTTTGTGTGGCATCATTGACATTGGCACATGGGATGAAATGTGCCATCTTGGAGAATCTGTCCACCACTACAAAGATTGCATCTTTGTGGTTGATCTTGGGCAGACCTAGAACAAAATCCATCGAGATGTCCACCCATGGATGTGTTGGTATGGGCAGTGGGAGATACAACCCGTGAGGTTGCACTCGGACTTTGCCTTCTTGCAAGTGATGCATCTTGCACAATGTGCTTCTACTGTCCTCTTGATGTGTGGCCAGTAGAAGTGCTCCTTGACCACTGCTAGAGTCTTGTCGACACCAAAGTGGCCCATGAGTCCTCCTCCATGAGCTTCTCGGATGATAAGCTCCCTTAGTGATCCCTGTGGTATGCACAGCCTTCTTTCTCGGAACAAGAATCCCTCATGGATGTAGAATTTGCCATGACTCCCTGTGCTACACTCCTTGTAGCTCTCAGCAAGGTCAGGATCATCCTTGTATAGATCCTTGATGTGCTCGAATCCTAGGACCTTTGCCTCCATGGTTGATATCAAGGCAAACCTCCTTGATAGTGCATCGGCTACCACATTGTCTTTGCCCTTCTTGTACTTGATGATGTACGGGAAGGTCTCTATGAACTCCATCCACCTGGCATGTCTCCTCTTGAGATTGGTTTGCCCTCTGAGGTGTTTGAGAGTCTCGTGATCAGTGTGGATCACAAACTCCTTGGACAGCAAGTAATGCTGCCAAGTCTCCAATGCTCGGACAAGGGCATAGAGCTCCTTGTCATAAGTGGGGTAGTTCAGTGAGGCACCACCTAGCTTCTCACTGAAGTATGCCACTGGTCTCCCTCCTTGGGTTAGCACTGCTCCTATGCCTATTCCAGAGGCATCACACTCCACTTCAAACGCCTTGTTGAAGTCGGGAAGGACTAGCACTGGTGCGTGTGTAAGGCTGTCCTTCAAGGCCTGGAATGCCTTCTCCTGAGCTTCTCCCCAGCTGAATCCCACGTTCTTCTTCACTACTGCTGAAGTTGGGCACGAATCTCCTATAGAAGCTGGCCAGTCCGTGGAAGCTCCTTACTTGGCTGATGTTTCCTGGTGTTGGCCATTCTTGTATGGCTCGAATCTTCTCTCATCAACCTGTAGGCCCTGTGAACTCACAACAAAACCTAAAAAGACAAGCTTATCAGTACAAAAGGTGCACTTCTTGAGATTGGCATAAAGCTCTTCTTGTCGAAGGGTTTTAAGGACCATCTCAAGATGTGTGAGGTGTTCCCGTAGGCACTTACTATAAACAAGTATGTCATCAAAATAAACTACCACAAACTTACTGATGTACGCCCTAAGAACTTGGTTCATAAGGCGCATGAAGGTGCTTGGGGCATTAGTCAAGCCAAATGGCATGACTGTCCACTCGTAGAGCCCTTGCTTTGTCTTGAAAGCAGTCTTCCACTCATCACCTTCCTTCATTCTTACCTGGTGGTATCCACTTTTGAGGTCTATCTTGGAGAAGACCGTGGCTCCACTCAGCTCATCTAGCATGTCATCCAGTCGTGGTATTGGATGCCTATACTTGACTGTGATGTTGTTGATTGCTCGGCAGTCCACACATGCGCCAAGTCCCATCCTTCTTGGGCACTAGTAGCACTGGTACAGCACATGGACTGAGGCTCTCTCGAACATATCCTTTCTCCAGGAGCTCCTTGACTTGCTTCTCAAGCTCCTTGGACTCCTCTGGACTCATCCGTAGGCTGGCCGGTTGGGCAGGGCTGCCCGGGCACTAGATCAATCTGGTGTTCTATGCCACGTAAAGGAGGCAAGCCTGCTGGTATCTCCTCTGGAAATACATCCTGGAATTTGTTGAGGAGTGTTGCTACTTCATGAGGTAGCTCTACCTGTCCCTGTTCTATACTCAACACTTCCTTGAAAACCATTAGTAACATTAAGTCCTTCGAGGCTAAAGCTCTCCGGACATGACTAGGTTGAATAAGAAAGTTAGACTTGACAAGTTTCTTTTCCTTACTCATTTGGAGTTGTAGCTCATGTACTTGGGCAGGTGTAAGAGGAGCTAGGCTGACCTTTCTCTTGTCATGCACGAAGGTGTAGAGATTGGTTCTGCCATCATGCCTGGTCTCTTTGTCAAACTGCCATGGTCTTCCTAGTAGAAGATGGCCAGCTTGCATGGGCACCACGTCGCACACGACTTGGTCTTGGTACTTGCCCACACTGAATGGCACAGTGACTTGCTCATGGATCTTGAGCTCCACTTTGTCATCAGCCATCTCAGTCTATATGGTCGAGGATGCCGTGTCTTCTCTAGACCTAGCTTATCAACCATATATGCACTAGCAACGTTAGTGCAAGAACCACCATCTATGATGAGGTTACATACCTTGCCCTTGATGGTGCAACGGCTGTGGAAGATGTTCTCCTTTGGATGGTCTCTGAAGGATCCACCATTGCACTGAGGATACGTCTAGTGACCAGCACTTCCCCCACATCAGGGTACTCAATGTCACCATATTCTCCTTCTGGTTCATAGTCCTCTTCATCTTGGGACTCATATTCTCCTGCCTCCGTAATCAGCATGACTCGGTTGTTTGGGCACTCCCTTGAGATGTGTCCACGTCCCCTGCACTTGAAACAAGTTATGTCACGTGATCTTTGAGGGTTAGAAGACTTACCAGGCTCTCTCTGGTCACGGGTGGGTTCAGGAGGCTTGCTCTTGAACCTTGACTCGATCTCTACGCTTTTGCCTTTGTCCACTGTCTTAGGCATGTTGCTTGGTGCCCAAGGTGTCTTAGGCTTGCTGCGGATGTCTTGGCTCTTACGTTTGATGTGCTGTTCAGCTTGCACAGATAGGTGGAACAAGTCCTTGAAGTCGTTGTAGATTTGCCTTTCCACCTTGCAGCTGATCCTTTCTTGGAGTCCATCCAAGAATTGCGCCATCAATGCTTCTTCATCATCATTGAGCTCCAATCTGTTCCTTAACCTCTCGAACTCTTCATAGTACTCCTCTACTGATCTGGTACCCTGCTTAAGAGTACGAAAACGTCGTTGCAAATCCCTATGAAAGTAAGGTGGAACATACCTTTGTCGCATGAGGTCTTTCATGTCGACCCATGAGTCTACGGGTCTCATTCTCTTCCTCCTTCTGTCAGATACCTCACGATCCCACCAGATGAGGGCATTGTCCGTGAGTTGTGCTACTGCCATTGAGACTCTCCTAGGTCCTGGTTGGTTGTAGTGATCAAAGATATGATCCATTCGCTTCTCCCAATCTAGGTAAGCCTCGGGGTCTACTTTTCCTGCAAAAGTTGGAGGAGTTAGTTTAACATCAGGATGAATTACCCGGTTATAGGTGTGTTCATCTCCATCCTCATGACGTCTAGGAGGCATTCTTGGTCTCTGGTGAAGACCATATGGCTCAAAGCCATCATCTTCTGCCTCTGGTTGCCGTGGAGGTCCTCTCGGCCTATGGTGATAGTTATGAGGTTGCGTGTCCTCATCTCCATCTGGCT
Source organism: Pugionium cornutum (assembly GCA_018901935.1). Lineage (NCBI taxonomy): Eukaryota > Viridiplantae > Streptophyta > Magnoliopsida > Brassicales > Brassicaceae > Pugionium > Pugionium cornutum. The sequence continues at coordinate 18,101,815 of CM032162.1, read as the reverse complement.
GGGGTTCCTCCTGTTCGTGCCGTGTCCTAAGGTACTCAGGACCCTCAGGACGATCTGGCTCAGCTCTCACGTGCCTTATGGCCTGGAATCTTACTGGTCTCCCCACGCGCTCCAACCTCTCGCCTATGGATGCGAGTTGTGTTTGGAGTGTGGTGAACATGGCCATCATGGCTTCAGCTGCGTCTCTATTCTCTTCTCCCATGTGTACTACAAAGAAAGAAGACAATTAGGGTGCTCCTAAATTATTAGGAGAGTTTTCTTTTATATGTGGTTTGAAAAAAATGCAAAAGGAAAAATTCTAAAGAAGGGAAATTCGAAAAAGGAAACTTCCTAGACAACTTGTGCTAGCTGTCCAATTCGAATTTCTTTAGTATCTTTTCTATTTTCTTTTTCTTTTCTTTTTAATTAGACTTAAAAATAAAGGAAATATGACTTAAACAAAAAGGAAAACGTGTATGCAATGCAAAAGTGAATCTAAACCCTAGTGATACACGTAGGAGGCTAGATGCACTCGGTTTGGAGTTTGAGGTTATTTTTTGATTTTTCTTGAATGCGACTTAAACTAATGCAAGAACACAAAACAAAACAAGCAAAAGGATAGAAACAACCTGGTTTAGGAGCTTTAAGCTCTGATACCAAAATGATACAAGCCTTGATTCAAGGATGTATGCGTGGGCTGTTTGTAGAAGATTAGGTGAGAAACTCAACCTTAGGCTTCTGGATAGGGGTTTTCTGGTTGGTAAACGATGGAAGGGTGAAGTGAACCACACGAGGGGTGATGAACCTCGTGATAAATCACAAACTTAGAGCTAGGAGGGCTGGTCTCAACTAGGTTCTAAGCGCACAAGTCTCTCTTGAGAGAAAGCTCGTAGGGAAAAAGTTCTACTTTATTAATAATCAAAAAGGTTGTCGAACTACAATGCTGGAAGGAGCCTTATTAATATGCTCGACAGCTTGACCTTCTAGGGTCGACTCAAACAAATAAAAGGAAAGTTTACAAAAGTGCACAAAAGGAAAAGATACAAAAGTGTATAACCGAAAAAGGACCTATTCCTAAAATGTTCTTGACTCAAAAATGTAAAGCAACTAGATCCTACCCTGCAAAACAGAAAGAGGCATATATTCGAATGTAAACTTACCTTAACTCACCTCACGGCCAAGAAATGGAAGGTGGCCATCCTTGTGGCATGCACGCGCCTTGCTCCTAGTCTTCGACTTGGAGTAGGGTTAAATATCTTTGGGCCCTGACCTCTCTTGCCACTAAAGCCCAAGTCTCTGATGTTCCTTGTGTTGTTGAGAAGCCTTTGGACTCTAATTTGCTCTTCTGGCCCATTGTCCTTAGCTGCTCTTCCTCTAGAAGCTTGTCGACCCATAAGCTGAATTTGTGGAAGAGTGCTCTTGATCTGCTTCTTGTCATTGCTCCTGGAGGTACCACTGGTGTAGATACTTCCTCTAAGTGCATGTCCTGGAGCTGGTAGCTCATTTGGTCCGAGTCCTCTTGTGTAGAAGTGGAAGTGTGCGTGTACTCGGCTGGATGGCCTGTACCGGCTGGATTGTGCGCGGTACTGGCCGGAATGACTTCAGGACCGGCCAAGTTGATCCCAGAGTCGGCGGTGTCATCAGGGGGACCGGCGGTGTCATTCACGTCCCCAACAAGTGTGCCGGAAGCTTGGGCCTCTCCGCCGGTGATGTTGACCGGTCTGGTCCTATAGGTCGAGGGTCCGGCGGTACTGTCTGGTCCGGCAGGCGCGCCAGATGGTCCTGCTGTCTCGGGCAAGCTTCCTGGTCGGCCAGTCTGGTCTCGTGGCTGGATGTACGACCTGATGTCCTCATCAGACCTTCCCATACGTCATCAAGTACAAGAAGGGCAAAGAAAATGTGGTAGCCGATGCACTATCAAGGAGGCTTGGCTTGATATCAACCATGGAGGCAAAGGTCCTAGGATTCGAGCACATCAAGGACCTATACAAGGATGATCCTGACTTTGCTGAGAGCTACATGGAGTGTGGCACAGGGAGTCATGGCAAGTTTTACATCCATGAGGGATTCTTGTTCCGAGAAAGAAGGCTGTGCATACCACAAGGATCATTAAGGGAGCTTATCATCCGAGAAGCTCATGGAGGAGGACTCATGGGCTACTTTGGTGTCGACAAGACTCTAGCAGTGGTCAAGGAGCACTTCTACTGGCCACACATCAAGAGGACAGTAGAAGCTCATTGTGCAAGATGCATCACTTGCAAGAAGGCAAAGTCCCGAGTGCAACCTCACGGGTTGTATCTCCCACTACCCATACCTACACATCCATGGGTGGACATCTCAATGGACTTTGTTCTAGGTCTGCCCAAGATCAACCACAAAGATGCAATCTTTGTAGTAGTGGACAGATTCTCCTAGATGGCACACTTCATTCCATGTGCCAATGTCAATGATGCCACTCAAACAGCTGAGATGTTCTTCAGGGAGATAGCACGGCTTCATGGAGTGCCAAGGACCATCGTATCAGACAGGGACACCAAGTTCCTCAGCCACTTGTGGAGGACCCTTTGGAGAAAGCTAGGCACGAAGCTACTCTTCTCTACCACCTGCCATCCTCAAACCGATGGCCAAACTGAAGTTGTCAACAGGACACTATCAACTCTTCTCAGAACTACACTAGGGAAGAACCTAAAGACTTGGGTGGAGTGCCTGCCATTCATAGAGTTTGCCTACAACCGAGCCGTGCACTCAGCAACCAAGAAGACACCATTTGAAGTAGTATACGGTTTCAACCCTCTCACCCCATTGGAGCAAACACCACTACCACCAGCTGAGATGACCAACCTCAACGGAGCATCCAAGGCAGAGTTCATAAGGAGATTACACCAGAAGGTAGCAGAAAACTTGGAGAAGAGGACCGGACAGTACGTGACTCATGCCAACAAGGGAAGAAAGGAGGTGATCTTTCAACCAGGCGATTGGGTGTGGCTACACCTACGGCAGAAGAGGTTTCCAAACCTAAGGAGTTCCAAGCTAGCACCAAGAAGAGATGGACAATTCAGAGTGCTCGAGAGGATCAACAACAACGCCTACCGGATCTAGCTCTCAGGTGAGTTTAATGTGTCCAATACGTTCAATGTTACTGACTTAGCCCTTTTCCATGCAGATGAACCAGTTTTGAGGACAAAACCTACTGAAGATGGAGGGGATGATGAGGACATCAGGTCGTACATCCAGCCAGGTGACCAGACTGGCCGACCAGGAAGCTTGCCCGAGACAGCCGGACCATCTGGCACACCTGCCGGCCCAAGCAGTACCGCCGGACCCTCGACCACAAGGACCAGAGCAACCAGCATTGCCGGCAGAGAGGCCCAAGCTTCTGGCACACTTGGTGGCGACGTGGATGACACCGCCGGTCCCTCTGGTGATGCCGCCAATTCCGGGATAACTAGGCCAGTCCTGAAAGCATTCCGACCAGTACCTCGCACAATCCAGCCGGTACAGCCGATCCAGCCGAGTACATGCGCATTTCAACTTCTACACAAGAGGACTCAGACCAAATGACCTACCTGCTCCAGGACATGCACCTAGAGGAAGTATCTACACCAGTGGTACCTCAAGGAGCAATGACAAGAAGCAGATCAAGGGAACTCTTCCACAAATTTAGCTTATGGGTCGACAAGCTCCTAGATGAAGATCGACTAAGGACAATGGGCCAAAAGTGAAAGGAAGAATCCAATGGCTTCTCAACAACACAAGGGACATCAGAGACTTGAACTTTAGTGGCAAGAGAGGTCAGGGCCCAAAGATTCTTAACCCTACTCCAAGTCGAAGACAAGGAGCAAGGCGCATGCATGCCACAAGGACGGCCACCTTCCATTTCTTGGCCATGAGGTAAGTTAAGGTAAGTTTCAATTCGAATATATGCCTCTTTCTGTTTTGCAGGGTAGGATATATAATATTTACTTTTATTGAGTCAAAGACATTTTAGGAATAGGTCATTTTTCGATTATACACTTTTGTATCTTTTCCTTTTGTGCACTTTTGTAAGTTTTCCTTTTCTTATTTGGGTCGAAGAAGGTCAAGCTGTTGAGCATATTAATAAGGCTCCTTCAAGCATTGTACTTCAACAACCTTTTTGATATTAATAAAGTAGAACTTTTCTTCCAACAAGTTTTCTCTCAAGAATCTTGTGCGCTTAGAATCTAGTTGAGACCAGCCCTCCTAGCTCTAAGTTTGTGATTTATCACGAGGTTCATCACCCCTCGTGTGGTTCACTTCACCTTTCCATCGAATACCAACCCAAAAACCCCTATCCAAGATGTCTAAGGTCGAGTTTCTCACCTAACCTTCTCCAAACAGCCCACGCGCATATAAGCCTTGAATCGACGCTTGTATCAAGCTTTATGCCAATCTCAAGAAGTGCATCTTTTGTACTGATAAACTTGTCTTCTTAGGTTTTGTTGTAAGTTATCAGGGCCTACAGGTTGATGAAGAAAAGATTCGAGCCATACAAGAATGGCCAACACCAAGCACATCAGCCAAGTGAGGAGCTTCCACGGACTGGCCAGCTTCTATAGGAGATTCGTGCCCAACTTCAGCAGTATTGCCTCACCATTGATGGCAGTAGTGAAGAAGAACATGGGATTCAGCTGGGGAAAAGCTCAAGAGAAGGCATTCCAGGCTTTGAAGGACAGCCTTACACATGCACCAGTGCTAGTCCTGCCTGACTTCAACAAGACGTTTGAAGTGGAGTGTGATGCCTCTGGATTAGGCATAGGAGCAGTGCTAACCCAAGGAGGGACACCAGTGGCATACTTCAGTGAGAAGCTAGGTGGTGCCTCACTGAACTACCCCACTTATGATAAGGAGCATTATGCCCTTGTCCGAGCATTGGAGACTTGGCAGCATTACTTGCTGTCCAAGGAGTTTGTGATACACACTGATCATGAGACTCTCAAACACCTCAGAGGGAAAACCAATCTCAAGAGGAGACATGCCAGGTGGATGGAGTTCATAGAGACCTTCCCATACGTCATCAAGTACAAGAAGGGCAAAGACAATGTGGTAGCCGATGCACTATCAAGGAGGTTTGGCTTGATATCAACCATAGAGGCAAAGGTCCTAGGATTCGAGCACATCAAGGACCTATACAAGGATGATCCTGACTTTGCTGAGAGCTACAAGGAGTGTGGCACAGGGAGTCATGGCAAGTTCTACATCCATGAGGGATTCTTGTTCCGAGAAAGAAGGCTATGCATACCACAAGGATCATTAAGGGAGCTTATCATCTGAGAAGCTCATGGAGGAGGACTCATGGGCCACTTTGGTGTCGACAAGACGCTAGCAGTGGTCAAGGAGCACTTCTACTGGCCACACATCAAGAGGACAGTAGAAGCTCATTGTGCAAGGTGCATCACTTGCAAAAAGGCAAACTCCCGAGTGAAACCTCATGGGTTGTATCTCCCACTGCCTATACCGACGCATCCATGGGTGGATATATCAATGCACTTTGTTCTAGATCTGCCCAAGATCAACCACAAAGATGCAATCTTTGTAGTGGTGGACAGATTCTCCAAGATGGCACACTTCATTCCGTGTGCCAGTGTCAATGATGCAACGCAAACAGCCGAGCTGTTCTTCAGGGAGATAGTACGGCTTCATGGAGTGCCAAGGACCATCGTATCAGACAGGGACACCAAGTTCCTCAGCCATTTCAGGAGGACCCTTTGGAGGAAGCTAGGCACGAAGCTACTCTTCTCTACCACGTGCCATCCTCAAACCGATGGCCAAACTGAAGTTGTCAACAGGACACTATCAACTCTTCTCAGGACTACACTAGGGAAGAACCTCAAGACTTGGGTGGAGTGCCTGCCATTCATAGAGTTCGCTTACAACCGAGCCGTGCACTCAGCAACCAAGAAGACACCATTTGAAGTAGTATACGGCTTCAACCCTCTCACCCCATTGGAGCAAACACGACTGCCACCAGCAGAGATGACCAACCTCAGCGGAGCATCCAAGGTAGAATTCATAAGGAAGTTACACCAGAAGGTAGCAGAGAACTTGGAGAAGAGGACCGGGCAGTACGTGACTCATGCCAACAAGGGAAGAAAGGAGGTGATCTTTCAACCAGGCAATTGGGTGTGGCTACACCTATGGCAGGAGCGGTTCTCCAACCTAAGGAGTTCCAAGCTAGCACCACGAGGAGATGGACCATTCAGAGTGCTAGAGAGGATAAACAACAACGCCTACCGGATCGAGCTCCCAGGTGAGTTTAATGCGTCCAACACGTTCAACGTAACTGACTTAGCCCCTTTCAATGCAGATGAACCAGTTTTGATGTCAAAACCTACAGAAAAGGGAGGGGATGATGAGGAAATCAGGTCGTATGTCCGGCTAGGAGACCAGACTGGCCAACCAGGAAGCTTGCCCGAGACAGGCGGGCCATTTGGCACGTCTGCCGGCCCAAGAGGTACTGTCGGACCCTCGACCAATAGGAACGGACGGACCAGCATTGCCGGCGGAGAGGCCCAAGCTTCCGGCACAATTGGTGGTGACGTGGATGACACCGCCGGCCCCCTTGGTGACGCCGCCGACTCCGGGATCAACTTGGCTGGTCCAGAAGGCATTCCGGCCAGTACCTCGCACAGTCCAGCTGGTACAGCCGATCCAGCCGAGTACACGAACATTTCAACTTCTACACAAGGAGACTCGGACCAGATAAGCTACCAGCTTCAGGACATGCATCTAGAGGAGGCCTCTACACCAGTAGTGCCACCAGGAGCAATGAAAATGAGCCGATCAAGAGCAACCTTCCACAAGTTCAGCTTATGGGTAGACAAGCTCCTAGAGGAAGATCGACTAAGGACAATGGGCCAGAAGTGCAAAGAAGAGTCCAAAGGCTTCTCAACAATGCAAGGGACTTCAGAGACTTGGGCTTTAGAGGAAAGAGAGGTCTAGTCCCAAAGATTCCTAACCCTACTCCAAGTCGAAGACTAGGAGCAAGGCGCGTGCATGCCACAAGGACGGCCACCTTCCATTTCTTGGCTGTGAGGTAAGTAAAGTAAGTTTCAATTCGAATATATGTCTCTTTCTGTTTTGCAGGGTAGGATCTAGATTGTTTACATTTTTGAGTCAAAGACATTTTAGGAATAGGTCCTTTTTCGGTTATGCACTTTTGTACATTTTCCATTTGTGCACTTTTGTAACCTTTCCTTTTCTTTCTTTGAGTCAACCCTAGAAGGTCAAGCTGTCGAGCATATTATTAAGGCTCCTTCCAGCAATGTAGTTCGACAACCTTTTTGATATTAATAAAGTAGAACTTTCTTCCAACAAGTTTTCTCTCTAAAAATCTTGTGCGCTTAGAACCTAGTTGAGACCAGCCCTCCTAGCTCTAAGTTTGTGATTTATCACGAGGTTTATCACCCCTCGTGTGGTTCACTTCACCCTTCCATCGAATACCAACCCAAAAACCCCTATCCAAGAAGTCCAAGGTCGAGTTTCTCACCTAACCTTCTCCAAACAGCCCACGCGCATATAAGCCTTGAATCGAGGTTTGTATCACCTTCCTCCTTGAGTTAGCACAGCTCCTATGACTATTCCAGAGGCATCGCACTCCACTTCAAATGTCTTGTTGAAGTCAGGCAAGACTAGCACTGGTGCATGTGTAAGGCTATCCTTCAAGGCCTGGAATGCCTTCTCCTGAGCTTCTCCCCAGCTGAATCCCACGTTCTTCTTCACTACTTCCGTCAATGGTGAGGCAATACTGCTGAAGTTGGGCACCAATCTCCTGTAGAAGCTGGCCAGACCGTGAAAACTCCTCACTTGGCTGATGTTGCCTGGTGTTGGCCATTCTTGTAGGGCTCGAATCTTCTCTTCATCAACCTGTAGGCCCTGTAAACTTACAACAAAACCTAAGAAGACAAGTTCATCAGTACAAAATATGCACTTCTTGAGATTGGCATAAAGCTCTTCTTGTCGAAGGGTGTTAAGCACCAACTCAAGATGTGTGAGGTGATCCCTTAAGCACTTACTATAAACTAAAATATCGTCAAGGTAAACTACAACGAACTTACTGATGTACGCCCTACGAACTTGGTTCATAAGGCGCATGAAGGTGCATGGGGCATTAGTCAAGCTGAATGGCATGACTGTCCACTCGTAGAGCCCTTGCTTTGTCTTGAAGGCAGTCTTCCACTCATCACCTTCCTTCATCCTGACCTGGTGGTATCCATTCTTGAGGTCTATCTTGGAGAAGACCGTGCTTCCACTCAGTTCATCTAGCATGTCATCCAGCCGTGCTATCGGATGCCGGTGCTTGACTGTGATGTTGTTTATTGCTTGGCAGTCCACGCACATTCGCCAAGTCCCATCCTTCTTGGGCACTAGCAGCACTGGTACAGCACATGGACTGAGGCTCTCTCAAACATAGCCTTTCTCCAGGAGCTCCTTGACTTGCTTCTCAAGTTCCTTAGACTCCTCTGGACTCATCCGGTAGGCTGGCCGGTTGGGCAGGGCTGCTCCGGGCACGAGGTCGATCTGGTGCTCTATGCCACGTAGGGGAGGCAAGCCTGCTGGTATCTCTTCCAGGAACACATCCTGGAACTTGGTGAGGAGAGCCGCTACTTCCAGGAGGTAGCTCTACCTGTTCCTTTTCTACACTTAAAATTTCTTTGAAGACCATTAGTAACATTAAATCCTTCGAGGCTAAAGCTCTCCGGACATGGCTTTGTTGAATAAGAAAATTAGATTTGATAAGTTTCTTTCCCTTACTCATTTGTAGTTGTAGCTCGTGTACTTGGGCAGGTGTAAGAGGAGCTAGGCTGACCTTTCTATTGTCATGCACAAAGGTGTAGAGGTTGGTTCGGCCATCATGCCAGGTCTCCTTGTCAAACTGCCATGGCCTTCCTAGCAGAAGATGGCCAGCTTGCATTGGCACCACATCGCACACTACTTGGTCTTGGTACTTGCCCACACTGAATGGCACAGTGACTTGCTCATGGATCTTGAGCTCCACTTTGTCATCGAGCCATCTCAGTCTATACGGTTGAGGGTGTCTTGTCTTCTCTAAACCTAGATTATCAACCATGTACACACTAGCAACGTTAGTGCAATAACCACCATCTATGATGAGGTTACATACCTTGCCCTTGATGGTGCAACGGTTGTGGAAGATGTTCTCCCTTTGGATGGTCTCTGAAGGATCCACCATTGCACTGAGAATGCGTCTAGTGACCAGCACTTCCCCCACATCAGGGTACTCAATGTCACCGTATTCTCCTTCTGGTTCATAGTCTTCTTCATCTTGGGATTCATACTCTCCAGCTTCCGTAATCAGCATTACCCGGTTGTTTGGGCACTCACTTGAGATGTGTCCGCGACCCCAACACTTGAAACAAGTGATGTCACGTGATCTTTGAGGGTTAGAGGACTTACTAGGCTCTCTCTGGTCACGGGTTGGCCCAGGAGGCTTGCTCTTGAATCGTGACTCGATTTCAATGCTTTTGCCCTTGTCTACGGGCTTGGGGATGTTGCTTGGTTCCCAAGGCATCTTAGGCTTGCTGCGGATGTCTTGGCTCTTACGTTTGATGTGCTGCTCAGCCTGTACAGATAGGTGGAACAAATCCTTGAAGTCATTGTAGATTTGCCTTTCCACCTTGCGGCTGATTCTTTCTTGCAGTCCATCCAAGAATTGTGCCATCAAAGCCTCCTCATCGTCATTGAGCTCCAGCCTGTTCCATAGTTTCTCAAACTCTTCATAGTACTCCTCTACTGATCTGGTGCCCTGCTTAAGGGTACGAAAACGTCGTTGCAAATCTCTATGAAAATAAGGTGGAACAAACCTTTGTCTCATGAGTTCCTTCATGTCGACCCATGAGTCTACGGGCGTCAATCTTTTCCTCCTTCGGTCAGACAACTCATGATCCCACCAGATGAGGGCATTTTCCGTGAGTTGTGCTACTGCCATGGAGACTCTCCTAGCGCCTGGTTGGTTGTAGTGATCGAAGATGTGATCCATCCTCCTCTCCCAATCAAGATAGGCTTCAGGGTCTAATTTTTCTGCAAAACTAGGAGGTGTTAACTTGACATCAGGATGAGTTACCCGGTTGTAAGCGTGTTCATGTCCATCCTCATTATGTCTAGGAGGCATCCTTGGTCTCTGGTGATGACCATATGGCTCGAAGCCATCGCCTATTGCCTCTGGTTGCCGTGGAGGTCCTCTCGGCCTAGGGTGATAGTCATGTGGCTGCGCATCCTCATCTCCATCTGGCTGGGGCTCCTCCTGTTTGTGCCCGTGTCCTAAGGTGCTCAGGACCCTCAGCACGGTCTTGCTCAGCCCTCACGTGCCTTATGGCCTGGAATCTCACAGGCCTCTCCACTTGCTCCAACCTCTCGCCGATTGATGCGAGTTGCATTTGGAGGGTGGTGAACATGGCCATCATGGCCTCGGCTGCATCTCTATTTTCTTCTGCCATTGCGTAGTACAAAGAAAAGAACAAGTTACTCTGCTCCTGGAATCGATTAGGAGGGTTTTTAATATAGAAGAATTCGAAAAAATACAAAAAGGAAAAACTGGGAAAAAGGAAATTCGAAAAAATGGAAATTTTGAAAAATTTGAAAAAAATGGAAACTTTCAAACAACTAGTGCTAGCTGTCTTGGTCAATTCTTTTGATGTTTTTCCTATTTTTGTTTTCTTTTCTTTTTAATTTAACTTAATAATAATGGAAATATGATTCTAACAAAAAGAAAAGTCAAAAATTGCAATGCAAAAATGAATCTAAGCCCTAGTGATGCACGTAGAAGCTAGATGCACTCGGTTTGAGTTTGATGTTATTTTTTTTATTTTTCTTGAATGCGACTTAAACTAATGCAAGAATTAAAAACAAAACCAATTAAAGGATAGAAACAACCTGGTTTAGGAGCTTTAAGCTCTGATACCAAAATGATACAAGCCTCGATTCAAGGCTTATATGCGCATGGCTGTTTGGAGAAGATTAGGTGAGAAACTCAACCTTAGGCTTCTGGATGGGGGTTTTCTGTTTGATAAAAGATGGAAGGGTGAAGTGAACCACACGAGGGGTGATGAACCTCGTGATAAATCACAAACTTAGAGCTAGGAGGGCTGGTCTCAACAAGGTTCTAAGCGTACAAGTCTCTTGATAGAATAATTTGTAGAAAGAAAATTCGATTTTTATTAATTATCAAAAAGGTTGTCGAACTACAATTCTGGAAGGAGCCTTATTAATATGCTCGACAGCTTGACCTTCTAGGGCCGACACAAGAAAAGAAATGGAAAACTTTCAAAAGTGCACAAATGGAAAACTTACAAAAGTGCATAACCGAAAAAGGACCTATTCCTCAAATGTCTTTGACTCAAAAATGTAAATGATCTAAATCCTACCCTGCAAAACAGAAAGAGGCAAATATCCACTAAAGCCCAAGTCTCTGAAGTCCCTTGCATTGTTGAGAAGCCTTTGGACTCTTCTTTGCACTTCTGGCCCAATGTCCTTTGTCGATCATCCTCTAGGAGCTTGTCGACCCATAAGCTGAATTTCTGGAAGAGTGCCCTTGATCTGCTCCTTGTCATTGCTCCTGGTGGCACCACTGGTGTAGAGACTTCCTCTAGATGCATGTCTTGAAGCTGGTAGTTTATCTGGTCCGAGTCTCCTTGTGTAGACGTTGAAATGGTGGTGCACTCGGCTGGATCGGTTGTACCGGCTGGACTCTGTGAGGTACTAGCCGAAATGTCTTCTGAGCCGGCCAAGTTGATTCCGGAGCTGGTGACGTTACCAATTGGACCGGCGGTGTCATCCACATCGCCTCCAGTTTGGCCAGAGGTTTGGGCCTCTCTGCCGGCAATGTTGATCGGTCCGGCCCGGTTGGTCGAAGGTCCGGCGGTAGCGCTTGGGCCGGCAGACGTGCCAAATGACCCGCCTGTCTCGGGCAAGCTCCCTGGTTGGCCAGTCTGGTCTCCTGGCTGGCCATACAACCTGATGTCCCCATCATTCCCCCAACCTAAGGAGTTCCAAGTTGGCCCCAAGAGAAGATTGACCATTCAGAGTGTTGGAGAGGATCAACAACAACGCCTACCGGATTGAGCTTCCAGGTGAGTTTAATGTGTCTAACACATTCAATGTAACTGATTTAGCTTTTTTCCTTGCAGATGAGCCAGTTTTGAGGTCAAAACCTACTGAAGGGGGAGGGGATGATGAGGGCATCAGATCAACTGGCCGGCCAGAAGACCAGAATGGTCGACCAGAATGCTTGCCCGAGACAGCCAGGCCATTTGGCATGTCTACCGGCCCAAGCGGTACCACCGACCCAAGCGTTACCACCGGCCCAAGCGGTACCCCTGCCCTATGATTAGCCGGGCCGGGCCGGCCAACTTTTCCGGCAAAAAGGCCCAAACCTCCGGCCCAATTGGCGGCAACATGAACAACACCGCCGGCCCAACTGGTGGCAACGTGAACAACACCGCCGGCCCAACTGGTGACACAACCAGCTCAGAAATCAATCTGGCCGGCTCCGATGACAACTCAGCCAGCTCCTCGCATAGTCCAGCAGATTCAGCCGATTGCACCACCATTTCCACATATACACAAGGAGACTCGGATCAGCTAAGCTACCAGCTTAAGGGCATGAACTTGGATGAAGTCTCTACACCAGTGGTGCCACCAGGAGCCATGATGATACAAGCCTTGATTCAAGGATGTATGCGCGTGGGCTGTTTGTAGAAGATTAGGTGAGAAACTCAACCTTAGGCTTCTGGATAGGGGTTTTCTGGTTGGTAAACGATGGAAGGGTGAACTGAACCACATGAGGGGTGATGAACCTCGTGATAAATCACAAACTTAGAGCTAGGAGGGCTGGTCTCAACTAGGTTCTAAGCGCACAAGATTCTTACAGAGAAAACTTGTAGGGAAAAAGTTCTACTTTATTAATAATCAAAAAGGTTGTCGAACTACAATGCTGGAAGGAGCCTTATTAATATGCTCGACAGCTTGACCTTCTAGGGTCGACACAAAAAAAGAAAAAAGGAAAGTTTACAAAAGTGCACAAAGGAAAAGATACAAAAGTGCATAACCGAAAAAGGACCTATTCCTAAAATGTTCTTGACTCAAAAATGTAAAGCAACTAGATCCTACTCTGAAAAACAGAAAGAGGCATATATTCGAATGTAAACTTACCTTAACTCACCTCACGGCCAAGAAATGGAAGGTGGCCATCCTTGTGGCATGCACGCGCCTTGCTCCTAGTCTTCGACTTGGAGTAGGGTTAAATATCTTTGGGCCCTGACCTCTCTTGCCACTAAAGCCCAAGTCTCTGATGTTCCTTGTGTTGTTGAGAAGCCTTTGGACTCTAATTTGCTCTTCTGGCCTACTGTCCTTAGCTGCTCTACCTCTAGGAGCTTGTCGACCCATAAGCTGAATTTGTGGAAGAGTGCCCTTGATCTGCTTCTTGTCATTGCTCCTTGAGGTACCACTGGTGTAGATACTTCCTCTAGGTGCATGTCCTGGAGCAGGTAGGTCATTTGGTCTGAGTCCTCTTGTGTAGAAGTTGAAATGCGCATGTACTCGGCTGGATCGGCTGTACCGGCTGGATTGTGCGAGGTACTGGTCGGAATGCTTTCAGGACTGGCCTAGTTATCCCGGAATTGGCGGCATCATCAGAGGGACCGGCGGTGTCATCCACGTCGCCACCAAGTGTGCCAGAAGCTTGGGCCTCTCTGCCGGCAATGCTGGTTGCTCTGGTCCTTGTGGTCGAGGGTCCGGCGGTACTGCTTGGGCCGGCAGGTGTGCCAGATGGTCCGGCTGTCTCGGGCAAGCTTCCTGGTCGGCCAGTCTGGTCACCTGGCTGGATGTACGACCTGATGTCCTCATCATCCCCTCCATCTTCAGTAGGTTTTGTCCTCAAAACTGGTTCATCTGCATGGAAAAGGGCTAAGTCAGTAACATTGAACGTATTGGACACATTAAACTCACCTGAGAGCTAGATCCGGTAGGCGTTGTTGTTGATCCTCTCGAGCACTCTGAATTGTCCATCTCTTCTTGGTGCTAGCTTGGAACTCCTTAGGTTTGGAAACCTCTTCTGCCGTAGGTGTAGCCACACCCAATCGCCTGGTTGAAAGATCACCTCCTTTCTTCCCTTGTTGGCATGAGTCACGTACTGTCCAGTCCTCTTCTCCAAGTTCTCTGCTACCTTCTGGTGTAACCTCCTTATGAACTCTACTTTGGATTCTCCGTTGAGGTTGGTCATCTCAGCTGGTGGCAGTGGTGTTTGCTCCAATGGGGTGAGAGGGTTGAAACCGTATACCACTTCAAATGGTGTCTTCTTGGTTGCTGAGTGCACGGCTCGGTTGTAGGCGAACTCAATGAACGGCAGGCACTCCACCCAAGTTTTTAGGTTCTTCCCTAGTGTAGTTCTGAGAAGAGTTGATAGTGTCCTGTTGACAACTTCAGTTTGGCCATCGGTTTGAGGATGGAAAGTGGTTGAGAAGAGTAGCTTCGTGCCTAGCTTTCTCCAAAGGGTCCTCCAGAAATGGCTGAGGAACTTGGTGTCCCTATCTGATACGATGGTCCTTGGCACTCCATGAAGCCGTACTATCTCTCTGAAGAACAGCTCAGCTGTTTGCATGGCATCATTGACATTGGCACATGGGATGAAATGTGCCATCTTGGAGAATCTGTCCACCACTACAAAGATTGCATCTTTGTGGTTGATCTTGGGCAGACCTAGAACAAAATCCATCGAGATGTCCACCCATGGATGTGTTGGTATGGGCAGTGGGAGATACAACCCGTGAGGTTGCACTCGGGACTTTGCCTTCTTGCAAGTGGTGCATCTTGCACAATGTGCTTCTAGTGTCCTCTTGATGTGTGGCCAGTAGAAGTGCTCCTTGACCACTGCTAGAGTCTTGTCGACACCAAAGTGGCCCATGAGTCCTCCTCCATGAGCTTCTCGGATGATAAGCTCCCTTAGTGATCCCTGTGGTATGCACAGCCTCCTTTCTCGGAACAAGAATCCCTCATGGATGTAGAATTTGCCATGACTCCCTGTGCTACACTCCTTGTAGCTCTCAGCAAGGTCAGGATCATCCTGGTATAGATCCTTGATGTGCTCGAATCCTAGGACCTTTGCATCCATTGTTGATATCAAGGCAAACCTCCTTGATAGTGCATCGGCTACCACATTGTCTTTGCCCTTCTTGTACTTGATGATGTACGGGAAGGTCTCTATGAACTCGGGCATGTCTCCTCTTGAGATTGGTTTGCCCTCTGAGGTGTTTGAGAGTCTGGTGATCAGTGTGGATCACAAACTTCTTGGACAGCAAGTAATGCTGCCAAGTTTCCAATGCTCGGACAAGGGCATAGAGGTCCTTGTCATAAGTGGGGTAGTTCAGTGAGGCACCACCTAGATTCTCACTGAAGTATGCCACTGGTCTCCCTCCTTGGGTTAGCACTGCTCCTATGCCTATTCCAGAGGCATCACACTCCACTTCAAACGTCTTGTTGAAGTCGGGAAGGACTAGCACTGGTGCGTGTGTAAGGCTGTCCTTCAAGGCCTTGAATGCCTTCTCCTAAGCTTCTCCCCAGCTGAATCCCACGTTCTTCTTCACTACTGCCGTCAGTGGTGAGGCAATACTGCTGAAGTTGGCACGAATCTCCTATAGAAGCTGGCCAGTCCGTGGAAGCTCCTCACTTGGCTGATGTTTCCTGGTGTTGGCCATTCTTGTATGGCTCGAATCTTCTCTTCATCAACCTGTAGGCCCTGTGAACTCACAACAAAACCTAAAAAGACAAGCTTATCAGTAAAAAGGTGCACTTCTTGAGATTGGCATAAATCTCTTCTTGTCGAAGGGTTTTAAGTACCATCTCAAGATGTGTGAGGTGTTCCCGTAGGCACTTACTATAAACCAAAATGTCATCAAAGTAAACTACTATGAACTTACTGATGTACGCACTAAGAACTTGGTTCATAAGGCGCATGAAGGTGCTTGGGGCATTAGTCAAGCCAAATGGCATGACTGTCCACTCGTAGAGCCCTTGCTTTGTCTTGAAAGCAGTCTTCCACTCATCACCTTCCTTCATTCTCACCTGGTGGTATCCACTTTTGAGGTCTATCTTGGAGAAGACCGTGGCTCCACTCAGCTCATCTAGCATGTCATCCAGTCGTGGTATTGGATGCCTATACTTGACTGTGATGTTGTTGATTGCTCGGCAGTCCATGCACATGCGCCAAGTCCCATCCTTCTTGGGCACTAGTAGCACTGGTACAGCACATGGACTGAGGCTCTCTCGAACATATCCCTTCTCCAGGAGCTCCTTGACTTGCTTCTCAAGCTCCTTGGACTCCTCTGGACTCATCTGGTAGGCTGGCCGGTTGGGCAGGGCTGCTCCGGGCACTAGATCAATCTGGTGTTCTATGCCACGTAAAGGAGGTAAGCCTGCTGGTATCTCCTCTGGAAATACATCCTGGAATTTGTTGAGGAGAGTTGCTACTTCAGGAGGTAGCTCTACCTGTCCCTGTTCTATACTCAACACTTCCTTGAAAACCATTAGTAACATTAAGTCCTTCGAGGCTAAAGCTCTCCGGACATGACTAGGTTGAATAAGAAAGTTAGACTTGACAAGTTTCTTTTCCTTACTCATTTGGAGTTGTAGCTCATGTACTTGGGCAGGTGTAAGAGGAGCTAGGCTGACCTTTCTCTTGTCATGCACGAAGGTGTATAGATTGGTTCGGCCATCATGTCTGGTCTCTTTGTCAAACTGCCATGGTCTTCCTAGTAGAAGATGGCCAGCTTGCATGGGCACCACGTCGCACACGACCTGGTCTTGGTACTTGCCCACACTGAATGGCACAGTGACTTGCTCATGAATCTTGAGCTCCACTTTGTCATCAAGCCATCTCAGTCTATATGGTCGAGGATGCCGTGTCCTCTCTAGACCTAGCTTATCAACCATATACGCACTAGCAACGTTAGTGCAAGAACCACCATCTATGATGATGAGGTTACATACCTTTCCCTTGACGGTGCAACGGCTGTGGAAGATGTTCTCCCTTTGTGATACGAGCATAGAAGGCACACAAAAAGAGAAGCTCATGGCTAGGAATGAACCAGTGGAACATGAAGAATATCTTGCACTACCAGCTGGACCATTAACCCGAGCCAAAGCCAAGAAACTCAAAGAGGCAATCAGCCGCATGCTCAACAAGGAGAATGCACAACAAATTCACTTGAGCTTGAATGGAGAAGTGCCTAAAAGCACTCTGATTTTAGTACAAGCTCAAGAAAGCATACAAATGGGTATGTGATCCATTTGTACTCTTTTTCCCTTATCCATGTTTTCTCCCATTGGGTTTTCTTGGTAAGGTTTTTAATGAGGCAAATGAATCACATTACAACCAGCCCAATTTGTTGTTTAAAATCAAAAGGAGTTCAATTCAAAATGCTCAAAATTGGCGTCATCAAAGGGGGGGAAAAGTGTCTACATTCATAGTCAAAATAAAAGTTAATGAAGTCAAGGTCTTTGGTCAAGGTCTTTGGCCAAGTCTTCCCTTGTAATTGTAACCAATTTAATGTTGTAGGCTCCTCATATTTACGTCCCCTTATAGTATAAATAGGGGCTTTCAGTTGTAAACTTGATCATTCAACTTTTCAAATAAAAACAACTTCTTTTCTTAAGTTTGAGAATGATTCTCTTCTTAATTTGATTGTTGGTGTGTAATATCCTTCAGTCAACATTTAGTAGTCTTAGTGTGTCATATCTAAGCTACTATCTTAGGTAAATCAGTAGTCTTTCCGCAGCTACTGTGTGACCCTTCAATCCACAACCTTTGAACATATTGAATTTCGATTCATTCTATTGCAAAGCCTATCTCAACCGCATCCAGAAGTGCATTCCTTGGGAGGTTCGCATCATTTGGTATCAGAGCACACTTCTGATCGGTTATCCCTATCACTGATCTCTATATCTCTTAATTTCCATCTGTTTAGATTGCATCTGCTTGTGTATCGATTTGCATCAGTTGATTAATCGAAAAAAACCTATTCATATAATTGCATTGTTGTTTTTATCCAATATTACATCAGTTTGTAACATCAAAATCGACCCCAACCCATTGCATTTTCAGATTAGAAAATAACACACTCGCAACTCTTCATCTTCCATCGAAAATATTTTTTCAGAACAGGTATTTTTAACGCATTTGTTAAGTGTATTTGTAGCTATGTCAGGAGGAAATCAAACTTCAGAAGCACCAAACCTGTTAATGGAGGCTCTAGTAGCAGAAATGAAGAAAGCATTACAAATAGAGCTGGAAGCCATTCATTTGCGGCTTGATGATGTTCAGAACAATAGTAACACAGAAGGAGGCCCAAGGAGAACTAGGAATCCCTTAAGACGTGGCCAAAATGAAGAAACAGAATCCTACTATAGCCGTGGCAGTGAAGGAAGTAGGAGAACCCAAAGGAGGCCTAGGCGTGTAAGAGAAGAAAGGGGTCAGCCTAATGACACCTTAGGAGGTCTTAAACTTAAGATACCAACATTCTATGGCAAAAATGATCCAGACACTTACCTGGAATGGGAGAAGAAGATCGAGCTGGTGTTTGATTGTCAACACTATTCCGAGCTCAACAAGGTCCGCATAGCTGCTACTGAATTTTATGAGTATGCACTCAGCTGGTGGGATCAAATGGTGACTTCCAGAAGACGTAATGGTG
The DNA here is from genome assembly GCA_018901935.1 of Pugionium cornutum. NCBI lineage: Eukaryota > Viridiplantae > Streptophyta > Magnoliopsida > Brassicales > Brassicaceae > Pugionium > Pugionium cornutum. The sequence continues at coordinate 18,083,114 of CM032162.1, read as the reverse complement.
AGTATCTAGTAGAAACATGGGCTGAGATGAAAGCCATAATGAGGAAAAGGTTTGTGCCCAGCCATTACCACCGTGAACTTCACCAAAAGCTAAGGAGACTCAATCAAGGAAGCCGAAGTGTTGAGGACTATTTCCAGGAGTTGGAAACCCTCATGATCAGGGCAGACATTGCAGAAGATAGAGAAGCTACTATGGCAAGATTTTTAGGAGGACTTAACCGTGACATTCAAGATAGAATGGAGCTGGAACATTATGTGGAGCTAGAGGAAATGTTGCACAAAGCTATACTGGTAGAACAGCAGCTAAAAAGAAAAAGTTATACTAGGCCAAGCTATGGAGCAACTAACAATAAGCCTAGCTACCAAAGGGAAGGAAAACAGATTGCTAAAGTTGATTCCAAACCTTCAACAACCACTCAAGACGTCAAGAGAATATCTGAAGCTACTACATCTACTAGAACAAGAGATGTGAAGTGTTTCAAATGCCAAGAAAGAGGGCATTATGCGAATGAATGCACCAACAAGAAGATCATGATTCTGTTGGATAATGGTGAAATAGAATCCGAGGAAGAAGAAGTCTTTTCTGATTCTTCAGAAGAGCATCTTGAACCTCCTATGGCAGGAGAATTATTGGTAACAAGAAGAACCCTAAGTGTACAAAACAAAACCAAAGAACATGAGCAAAGAGAGAACCTGTTTCACTCAAGATGCCACGTCCAAGGAAAGGTTTGCAGCATCATTATTGATGGAGGCAGCTGCACTAATGTGGCTAGTGAAACTATGGTAAACAAGTTAGGTCTGGAAGTGTTCAAGCACCCAAAGCCGTATAAGCTGCAATGGCTTAATGAGTGTGGCGAAATGAAGGTAAGCAGCCAAGTCAAGGTACCTATAACCATTGGAAAGTACCAAGATGAGATCCTTTGTGATGTTTTACCAATGGAGGCTGGCCACATTCTGCTTGGAAGACCATGGCAATTTGATCGAAAGGTCATTCATGATGGTTACACCAACCAACACTCGTTTGAACACAAAGGTAAGAAGATCACACTTGTTCCTATGACACCACAGGAGGTGTACCAAGATCAGCTCGTGTTGGAGCAAAGGAAAACAGCTGGAACTTCAAAAGAAACCATAACCACCAAAAGTGACAGAGGCTGTGAGAACAAGAACAAAAAGCACTCAAGTTTCTTTGTGAGAACTTGTGGAGTTAAGAAGGCTCTCTTCTCACAACAACCTGTTCTTTTGTTTATCTATAAGGAAGCTCTCATGAGCTTAACTAACATTGCACCGGTATTACCGAGTGAAGTGACTTCCATTTTGCAGGATTATGAAGATGTCTTTCCAGAAGACAATCCAAAGGGGCTACCACCCATCAGAGGCATTGAACATCAGATTGATTTTGTACCTGGAGCCTCACTACCAAATAGACCAGCTTATAGAACCAACCCCGTTGAGACTAAGGAGCTGCAAAGGCAAGTTAATGAGATAATGGAGAAGGGCTACATCAGGGAGAGCATGAGTCCTTGTGCTGTGCCAGTTCTACTTGTGCCAAAGAAAGATGGCAGCTGGCGCATGCGTGTTGATTGTAGAGCAATCAACAACATTACGGTAAAGTATCGCCATCCAATCCCTAGTTTAGATGACATGCTTGATGAATTGCATGGTTCCAGAATCTTTTCTAAGATAGATCTTAAGAGTGGGTACCATCAAATACGCATGAAAGAAGGGGATGAATGGAAAACTGCATTTAAAACTAAGCATGGATTATATGAATGGTTAGTCATGCCATTTGGGTTAACAAATGCACCTAGTACTTTCATGAGGTTGATGAATCATGTTCTTAGAGCATTCATAGGAGTCTTTGTTGTAGTATACTTTGATGACATCTTAATCTACAGCAAGAATCTAGAAGAGCATGCTAGTCATTTGACATCTGTTCTAAGTGTTCTTAGAAAAGAAAAACTATATGCCAATCTTAAGAAATGCACTTTTTGTACAGATAAAATTGTGTTTCTAGGCTTTGTTATAAGTGCAGATGGTATTAAGGTTGATGAGGAGAAGGTCAAAGCTATTAAGGAATGGCCAAGTCCCAAAACAGTAGGAGAAGTGAGAAGTTTCCATGGGCTGGCTGGCTTCTATAGACGCTTTGTCAAGGATTTTAGCACTATTGCTGCCCCACTTACTGAAGTAATCAAGAAAGACGTAGGATTCAAATGGGGACAAGATCAAGAAAGCTCATTCCAAGCTTTGAAAGAAAAGCTTACACATGCACCTCTTCTATCTTTACCTGATTTTCTTAAAACCTTTGAGATAGAATGTGATGCTTCTGGTATAGGTATTGGAGCTGTTTTGATGCAGGATAAGAAACCTATAGCCTATTTCAGTGAGAAGCTTGGAGGAGCCACCCTAAACTATCCAACCTATGACAAGGAATTGTATGCCTCGGTCCGTGCTTTGCAAACTTGGCAACACTACTTGTGGCCTAAGGAGTTCGTGATTCACACTGATCATGAGTCACTTAAGCACTTAAAGGGCCAACAGAAGCTGAACAAAAGGCATGCACGGTGGGTTGAGTTCATAGAAACATTTCCGTATGTCATTAAATACAAACAAGGTAAAGAGAATGTTGTGGCAGATGCATTGTCACGGAGGTATGCCTTAATCTCTACTCTTGATGCTAAGTTGTTAGGTTTTGAACAGCTTAAAGAGCTATATGAAACTGATCCTGAATTTAAAGATGTATACATTGCTAGCAAAAAGTTTGCTTCCGGAAAATACTATCGGCATGAAGGATTCCTATTTTATGATAATAGATTATGTGTGCCTAACTGTTCCATTCGAGACTTGCTAGTTAGGGAAGCTCATGGAGGAGGACTGATGGGGCATTTTGGAGTTGCCAAAACCCTTAAAGTAATGCAAGATCATTTCCATTGGCCACACATGAAGAGAGACGTAGAAAGAATCTGTGCAAGGTGTGCCACATGCAAACAGGCTAAGTCTAAGGTTCAACCCCACGGTTTGTACACTCCTTTACCCATTCCTACTCATCCATGGATTGACATATCAATGGACTTTGTGGTTGGTTTGCCTAGAACTAAGACAGGAAAGGATTCTATCTTTGTTGTGGTTGATAGATTCTCTAAGATGGCTCATTTTATAGCATGTCACAAGACTGATGATGCATTGCATATAGCCAATCTGTTCTTTAAAGAGGTAGTTCGCTTGCATGGAATGCCTAGGACCATAGTTTCTGATAGAGACACTAAGTTCTTGAGTTACTTTTGGAAAACTCTTTGGTCTAAGTTAGGAACTAAGTTGGTATTCTCTACAACATGTCACCCACAAACGGATGGTCAAACTGAAGTAGTTAATAGAACCTTGTCTACTTTATTGCGTGCATTAATCAAACGAAATCTTAGAACATGGGAAGAATGTTTACCACATGCTGAATTTGCATATAACCATTCTGTACATTCTGCTTCTAAGTATTCTCCTTTTCAAATTGTGTATGGTTTCAATCCTTTATCTCCTTTGGATCTAACCCCTTTGCCTTTAAGTGAAAGAGCTAGTATTGATGGAAAAAGAAAAGCTGAGATTGTTAAACAGATCCATGAGAATGGAAGGAAGAATATTGAGGCCAAAACCCAACAATATGCAAGAAAGGCCAACAAAGGAAGACGTGAAATGGTATTTGAGGTGGGAGACCTCGTGTGGATTCACTTGAGGAAAGAAAGATTTCCAGCTGAAAGAAAATCCAAACTTATGCCCAGAATTGATGGACCTTTCAAGATAGTTCAGAAGATCAGCAACAACGCCTACCAAATTGATCTTCAAGGTAAGTATAATCTGAGTTCAAGCTTCAATGTTTCTGATCTTGTGCCTTTCATTGCAGATGAACCAGATTTGAGGTCAAATCCTTTTCAAGAGGAGGGGGATGATACGAGCATAGAAGGCACACAAAAAGAGAAGCTCATGGCTAGGAATGAACCAGTGGAACATGAAGAATATCTTGCACTACCAGCTGGACCATTAACCCGAGCCAAAGCCAAGAAACTCAAAGAGGCAATCAGCCACATGCTCAACAAGGAGAATGCACAACAAATTCACTTGAGCTTGAATGGAGAAGTGCCTAAAAGCACTCTGATTTTAGTACAAGCTCAAGAAAGCATACAAATGGGTATGTGATCCATTTGTACTCTTTTTCCCTTATCCATGTTTTCTCCCATTGGGTTTTCTTGGTAAGGTTTTTAATGAGGCAAATGAATCACATTACAACCAGCCCAATTTGTTGTTTAAAATCAAAAGGAGTTCAATTCAAAATGCTCAAAATTGGCGTCATCAAAGGGGGGGAAAAGTGTCTACATTCATAGTCAAAATAAAAGTTAATGAAGTCAAGGTCTTTGGTCAAGGTCTTTGGCCAAGTCTTCCCTTGTAATTGTAACCAATTTAATGTTGTAGGCTCCTCATATTTACGTCCCCTTATAGTATAAATAGGGGCTTTCAGTTGTAAACTTGATCATTCAACTTTTCAAATAAAAACAACTTCTTTTCTTAAGTTTGAGAATGATTCTCTTCTTAATTTGATTGTTGGTGTGTAATATCCTTCAGTCAACATTTAGTAGTCTTAGTGTGTCATATCTAAGCTACTATCTTAGGTAAATCAGTAGTCTTTCCGCAGCTACTGTGTGACCCTTCAATCCACAACCTTTGAACATATTGAATTTCGATTCATTCTGTTGCAAAGCCTATCTCAACCGCATCCAGAAGTGCATTCCTTGGGAGGTTCGCATCACTTTGGATGGTCTCTGAAGGATCCACCATTGCACTGAGGATACGTCTAGTGACTAGCACTTCCCCCACATCAGGGTACTCAATGTCACCATATTCTCCTTCTGGCTCATAGTCCTCTTCATCTTGGGACTCATATTCTCCTGCCTCCGTAATCAGCATGACTCGGTTGTTTGGGCACTCCCTTGAGATGTGTCCACGTCCCCTGCACTTGAAACAAGTTATGTCACGTGATCTTTGAGGGTTAGAAGACTTACCAGGCTCTCTCTGGTCACGGGTGGGTTCAGGAGGCTTGCTCTTGAACCTTGACTCGATCTCTACGCTCTTGCCTTTGTCCACTGTCTTAGGCATGTTGCTTGGTGCCCAAGGTGTCCTAGGCTTGCTGCGGATGTCTTGGCTCTTACGTTTGATGTGCTGTTCAGCTTGCACAGATAGGTGGAACAAGTCTTTGAAATCGTTGTAGATTTGCCTTTCCACCTTGCAGCTGATCCTTTCTTGGAGTCCATCCAAGAATTGCGCCATCAATTCTTCTTCATCATCATTGAGCTCCAATCTGTTCCTTAACTTCTCGAACTCTTCATAGTACTCCTCTACTGATCTGGTACCCTGCTTAAGAGTATGAAAACGACGTTGCAAATCTCTATGAAAGTAAGGTGGAACAAACCTTTGTCGCATGAGGTCTTTCATGTCGACCCATGAGTCTACGGGTCTTATTCTCTTCCTCCTTCTGTCAGATACCTCACGATCCCACCAGATGACGGCATTGTCCATGAGTTGTGCTACTGCCATTGAGACTCTCCTAGGTCCTGGTTGGTTGTAGTGATCAAAGATATGATCCATTCGCTTCTCCCAATCTAGGTACGCCTCGGGGTCTACTTTTCCTGCAAAACTAGGAGGAGTTAGCTTAACATCAGGATGAATTACCCGGTTGTAGGTGTGTTCATCTCCATCCTCATGACGTCTAGGAGGGTCACTGCTCCTCGTCATGCACCTTTCGACTCTGGAGGGGCTGGTCTCTCTGGCCTTGACAACTCTTTGACATAAAGCCCAAGTCTCTAATGTCCTTGTATTGTTGAGAAGCTATTGGACTCTTCCTTGTATTTTTGGCCCATTGTCCTTAGTCGATCTTCTTCTAGAAGCTTGTTGACCCATAGGCTGAATTTGTGGAAGAGCGCCCTTGAACCAGCTTGAAGCTAGTCAAAGCTTCTCAACAACACAAGGAACATCAGAGACTTGGGCTTTAGTGGCAAGAGAGGTCAGGGCCCAAAGATTTTAACCCTACTCCAAGTCGAAGACTAGGAGCAAGGCGCGTGCATGCCACAAGGACGGCCACATTCCATTTCTTGGCCGTGAGGTGAGTTAAGGTAAGTTTACATTCGAATATATGCCTCTTTCTGTTTTGCAGGGTAGGATCTAGATGCTTTACATTTTTGAGTCAAGAACATTTTAGGAATAGGTCCTTTTTCGGTTATACACTTTTGTATCTTTTCCTTTTGTGCACTTTTGTAAGCTTTCCTTTTCTTTGTTTGAGTCGACCCTAGAAGGTCAAGCTGTCGAGCATATTAATAAGGCTCCTTCCAACATTGTAGTTCGACAACCTTTTTGATATTAATAAAGTAGAACTTTTTCCAACAAGGTTTCTCTCTAAGAATCTTGTGCGCTTAGAACCTAGTTGAGACCAGCCCTCCTAGCTCTAAGTTTGTGATTTATCACGAGGTTCATCACCCCTAGTGTGGTTCACTTCACCCTTCCATCTTTTACCAACAAGAAAACCCCCATCCAGAAGCGAGTTTCTCACCTAATCTTCTACAAACAGCCCACGCGCATACATCCTTGAATCAAGGCTTGTATCACTACCGAGTCCATAAAGACGGCCTCGTTCATCAGGAACAGATGACTAGAAAATTACAAAAACGTAAATTAAAGTTTGAAAAAAGAAAAAAGTTTGAAAATTTTTTTTTACCTGTAAGAAGATCTCATTCTTCTGTGCTTGAGTCAGCTCAATTGGACGGGAGGTTCCATCGGATGTTTCTGTTGGATCGACCTCCACGATCGCCATCTTCTCTTGGATGTTTCGTTCGTATGCTTCACAGATTTGTTTTGCTTTCAAATCTACATACGAACCATCCGGTCTTGTGTGAGTCATTATAAAGACCTCACCTATTGAGACTGGTTGTCCCAAATTATGTTCCTTCACAGATATTAAAATATTATTTAATTGTGAGAAAAAATATTAATTAAAAAATAAAAATGTTTACTTACCATTTCCTGCTGGACCTGAATGTAGGATTTTTGGCCCGATAAATGTTTATGCGGGCCAAGACCATCCCGAGCGGAGTTGTGGTTATGCGAGGATTTCGTACTCCTCTCGGTAGATGTTTCGGTTGCCCAATATGCTGTCATAATATTGTACAAACTTGGGGAAATCCATCTGGGACGTTTTCCGGTTGTATGAACCGTGCTCAGCATCCCTTTCATCCGCCTTACGCAGACGTCCTCGAACTCTATTCGTACCACCAGGGTGATCAGAGGATCCCAGGTGTACGATTGCATGAAATTGAGTTAAAAAATATTAGTATATATTTTTTATATTTTATAAAATATTTACACAATTTAAAAAACAATACTTACCGCAAATTCTATAAAATATTTCTCCTGCCTCTCAGGAGGTACGACAATCCAACTGTAGTACGGACCGTCAAATTTATTTTTCAAAATTTTAGCGATTTGACGAGTAATAGCCCCGTTATCGCGGTCAAACCTAATATTTATTAAAAAAATTTAAAATTATATTAATATAATTTTAATTTTAATAAATATTTATTAAAAAATTAGCTATTTATAAAAAATTCTTACCACATTGTATTAGGAGCCGCTTCTGGAGAAAGCACAGTCAAATACTGTTCGCGGCCCGGAGTTTGTAACAAACTATCAAGAGTGATAGTTTGTTCATTCGTTCCCGTTTCGCAATCGGGACTTCCAAGTACCTCTCGAGGGTGTAGGATCGTACCATTCACATTTAAAAAGCGTGATCTTCAAATTTAGGAGTCCGACATACTCAAGTTGAATGATATCTGTTAAAATACCGTAGAAATCAGCTTCATCAGATGCATCTGAGTAATTGTCCCCCTTCACACAAATACCGTAGTTACATGTCTTTCTTCTATGTCCATGTTTCTTCGTGTGGAACATATAACCTCTTGTAAAATACATCGGCCAAGTGGATGCTTTATTCATCGGACCTTGAACTAATTCTTGAGCCCATATAGGAAAAACACGTGAATCTGTGGAACTGCATGAATTGACCTTTGATCATATATCAAAAATTAAACTTAATTAGTATTTCCAAATTAATAAATAAAATATAATATATATATATATATGTCAAATAATTAATTAAACATACATAATCTCTAACCCATATGTGGAACTCTTCCTCTCTTTTAGATGAAATGTCATCTTCCGAAAGATATGGATACGTACATCGAATATGATCTTCAAACATGCTACAACAGTAAATATTGAAAATTAATATATATTTCTTAATACAATGAAATGAAATGTAATAAATGTAATTAATTGTTTTCATATACCTCTCTAGTGGCCGAAAATATTCACAATTCCGTAATACATATGCATGTGCATATTTATATTCTTTTTTGGAGAGCCATATTTCTTTACATTTACCACTTGGACGACCCATGTGCGTAAATATATCCAGTACTCCGGGATCTGGATATACAGGCACGTCACCTTCATCGAATCTTGTAGACCTGTACATATATGGTTTATATATATTATATATATTACTTATATATTATATAATAAAATAATTAATTCATAAACGTCATAACATGGTTACCTGTTTTACGTGCATATGTGTTCAGCAAAGTAATGTTCTGAGAAGTAAGATATCTCATCATTCACATATGATTCAACAATCGACCCTACAACATATCGTTTGTTCTTTGCCTTGCTTTTAAGTTTTTTAAAAAACCTTTCAAATGGATACATCCACCTATATTGCACAGGTCCACCAAGTTCAGTTTCGTATGGTAGATGTACAGGAAGATGCTCCATGACGTCGAAAAATGAAGGCGGAAAGATCTTTTCCAAATTGCACAAAATTATGACTATATTTTCCTTCAGAATTTGGACACGGTTTTGTTGTAATGATCTGGAGCATAAATCACGGAAAATCCTCCAATCCCTATATATATATATATATTAATTACCATCGACAATTAATTAGTTCAGGCAATTATTATTAATTTACGTATTTCCAATTAAAAATATAGTTATTACTATATTTACCTGATAATGCTAGATGAACGTTCCGTGGTAAAAGTTCTGCAAATATGAAAGGGAGAAGTCTTTCCATAAAAATATGGCAGTCATGGCTTTTCATGCCCGAAAACTTTAGTCCATCCATATCCACACAATTTGCTAAATCTGCCGCATAGCCGTCTGGAAATTTGACATCATTTTTTATACATTCCAATAATCGTTCTTTCACTTTTTGGGTCAATCGAAATATAGGGAATGGAGCATTACCCCGACCATCCACTTGCAACTCTTTTCGAGAGCAAAACTTCGCAATATCCAACCTTGACTTCACTGTATCTTTTGATTTCTCTTTCACATTCATAATAGTATTAATGATGTTATCGAAGAAATTCTTCTCTATATGCATCACATCAAGATTATGTCGAAGGTTAAGATCTGTCCAGTATGGCAACTCCCAAAATATACTTTCTTTGTGCCAATTATGCCAGCTGCCATAACCTTCTTCTTTACTTTCATAACCGTTTCCGCCGCACTCAGATGTTCTTAAAGGATTGACAGTTTTTATTCGCTCGTACAAAACTTGTTCACCTGTCAATGATTGTGGAGGACAGTCATTCAAAGCGTGCTTCCCTTTTAAAAAATTTGTTTTATTTTTTCGTAACGGGTGACCATTAGGAAGAAACCTTCGATGACAATCAAACCAACACGCCTTTCTCCCATTTGGTAATTGAAATGCCTTCGTATCATCCATACAAATTGGACAGGCCAGCCTTCCATGCGTTGTCCATCATGATAACATTCCATAAGCGGGAAAGTCGCTTATCGTCCAAAGTAACACAACTTTTAGATTGAAATTTTGGTTCAGCGATACATCGTATGCATCAACTCCGATAGACCATAATTCTTTCAACTCATCAATCAAAGGTCGTAGGAATATGTCCAGACTAGCACGCAGATGATTTGGCCCCGAATTCAAAATAGTTAGAAACAAATACTCTTTCTTCATACACATCTCCGGTGGCAAATTATATGGAGTGATAATCACCGGCCATAATGAATGATTACGAGACATCCCAAATGGGTTGAACCCATCAGTACATAAGCCAAGATAAACATTTCGAGATTCAGCAGCAAATCTAGGATGTAAATCTTGAAAATTTTTCCACTCTGTAGCATCAGATGGATGACTCATTTCTCCGTCTTCTGCTTCATGCTCTGCGTGCCACCTCATTGCCTCTGTGGTTTTCTCGCTTTGATACATTCTTTTAAGTCTATCACCTATAGGTAAATACCACATACGACTGAAAGGTATTCTCGTCCTGCCCTCGCTTGGCTTATACCGCGGGGAATCGCAAAATTTGCATTTTTCCCATTTCTCATCTTCTTTCCAGAATATCATACAATTTTTAACACACACGTCAATTGTATAAAACGGGAGGCCTAAATTTTGCATCAATTTTTCGGTTTCATAATATGAACCCGTCGCCTGATTCTCGTCGGGTAAATATTCTGTAAATAGCTCCGCCCAAGAATCCATACATTTTTCTGGTAAATTAAAATCAGATTTGATGTTCATAAACCGAGCAGCTAAAGATAATTGTGAGTGCCCTTCATGACAACCATCATACAATGGATTTTTTGCAGCTTCTAACATGTTGTAAAACTTTTTTGCTTCTTCATTAGGCCGTTCTTCTTCATAATTATAATTATAATTTTCTTCGTTCTGATTATAGTACTGATGCTGATCATCAGTCGTTGTCTCACGAAATGCATCCGTCACCATTTCAACATATCTATTACCGGATATACCAACTGTTTCATCACTACTACAATCACGTCCCTGATTTCTTGGTACATCACCCCGACTAGTACTACTCGTCCCTAACTGAACATTCAGCTCTTCTCCATGTTTATACCAAATATAATAATTTGGCATAAACCCTCGACTATATAGATGACTCCATATTTTTCGTCCCGGAATAAATTTATCATTTTTGCAATTAATACAAGGACAGAAAAACTTACATCCACTACTTTGAGCTATAGGTTGACTACTTGCAAAATTCATGAACTGCTGCTCCATGCCTTGTGCAAATTCCGCCGAGATATTTCTTGTTTCATTATCAATTCTTCTGTACATCCAATCTCTCAAATTGTTATAATTTCCCCACATGTTTTACAAAACTTTTTACTTTTGATTTCGCAAATGAGAGAATGGGATGGTGCATATATATACAACATTTTGCGACTACTTTGCCAATGACTTGCCACTACTTTAAGACTACAGCTATGAAGTCGCTTAAATGTCGTTATACCTAACACGCACATGTTTTTTATGGTGGCACTTTGCCACCACTTTGTGACTGCAGAGCCACTACATACCGTAGTCACAAATTGGTCGCATTTTTTGCGACCAATAAGAGACTACCACCTGATTTTGCGACTGATTAGCGACTACCAGGGTCAGTCTCAAGGCAGTCGCATCTCAGTCGCTAATTGGTTGCATATTGCGACTGATTTGCGACCACACTTATTGGTCACATATTTGCGACCAATTTGCGACTACTATTCCGTAGTCGCAAATTAGTCGCTAAACCATGGCAAATGTGGTCGCAATTTTTGTGACCACGTATGTAGTCGCAAATTGCAGTCGCAAATTGGCAGTTTTCTTGTAGTTGTGGCTCCACTCAGTTAATGTAGCATGTCGTCCAGCCGTGGTATAGGATGCTGGTACTTGACTGTAATGTTGTTGATTGCTCGGCAGTCTACGCACATTCGCCAAGTCCCATCCTTCTTGGGGACTAGGAGCACTGGTACGGAACATGGACTGAGGCTCTCTCGAACATAGCCCTTCTCCAGGAGCTCCTTAACCTGCTTCTCAAGCTCCTTGGACTCCTCAGGACTCATCCGGTAGGCTGGCCGATTGGGTAAGGCTGCTCCGGGCACAAGATTGATCTAGTGCTCTATGCCGCGTAAGGGAGGCAAGGCTGCTGGTATCTCCTCAGGGAATAGATCCTGGAATTTGATGCGGAGGGCTGCTACTTCAGGAGGTAGCTCTACCTGTTCTTTCTCTACACTCAAAACCTCTTTGAAAACCATTAGTAACATTAAATCCTTTGAGCCTAGAGCTCTCCGGACATGACTTAGTTGAATGAGAAAATTAGACTTAATGAGTTTCTTTTCCTTACTCATTTGTTGTTGTAGCTCGTGTACCTGGGCAGGCGTGAGAGGAGGTAGGCTGACCTTTCTCTTATCATGCACAAATGTGTAGAGATTCGTTCGGCCATCATGCCTTGTCTCCTTCTCAAACTGCCATGACCTTCTGATACGAGCCTTGATTCAAGGATGTATGCGCGTGGGCTGTTTGTAGAAGATTAGGTGAGAAACTCAACCTTAGGCTTCTGGATAGGGGTTTTCTGGTTGGTAAACGATGGAAGGGTGAAGTGAACCACACGAGGGGTGATGAACCTCGTGATAAATCACAGACTTAGAGCTAGGAGGGCTGGTCTCAACTAGGTTCTAAGCGCACAAGATTCTTAGAGAGAAAACTTGTAGGGAAAAAGTTCTACTTTATTAATAATCAAAAAGGTTGTCGAACTACAATGCTGGAAGGAGCCTTATTAATATGCTCGACAGCTTGACCTTCTAGGGTCGATACAAATAAAGAAAAAGGAAAGTTTACAAAAGTGCACAAAAGGAAAAGATACAAAAGTGCATAACCGAAAAAGGACCTATTCCTAAAATGTTTTTGACTCAAAAATGTAAAGCAACTAGATCCTACCCTGAAAAACAGAAAGAGGCATATATTCGAATGTAAACTTACCTTAACTCACCTCACGGCCAAGATATGGAAGGTGGCCGTCCTTGTGGCATGCACGCGCCTTGCTCCTAGTCTTCGACTTGGAGTAGGGTTACAAATCTCTGGGCCTTGACCTCTCTTGCCACTAAAGCCCAAGTCTCTGATGTCCCTTGTGTTGTTGAGAAGCTATTGGACTCTTCCTTGTATTTTTGGCCCATTGTCCTTAGTCGATCTTCCTCAAGTAGTTTGTTGACCCATAGGCTGAATTTGTGGAAGAGCGCCCTTGATCTGCTTCTTGTCATTGCTCCTTGAGGTACCACTGGTGTTGAGACTTCCTCTAAGTGCATGTCCTGAAGCTGGTAGCTCATTTGGTCCGAGTCCTCTTGTGTAGAAGTGGAAGTGCGCGTGTACTCGGCTGGATCGGCTGTACCGGCTGGATTGTGTGCGGTACTGGCCGGAATGACTTCAGGACCGGCCAAGTTGATCCCGGAGTCGGCGGTATCATCAGGGGGACCGACGGTGTCATTCACGTCCCCACCAAGTGTGCCGGAAGCTTGTGCCTCTCCGCCGGCGATGTTGACCGGTCTGGTCCTATAGGTCGAGGGTCCGGCGGTACTGTCTGGTCCGGCAGGCGCGCCAGATGGTCCTGCTGTCTCGGGCAAGCTTCCTGGTTGGCCAGTCTGGTCTCCTGGCTGGATGTACGACCTGATGTCCTCATCACCTTCCTAGCAGAAGATGGCCAGCTTGCATAGGTATTGCATCACAGACTACCTGGTCTTGGTATCTGCCTATACTGAATGGCACGATTACTTGCTCATGGATCTTGAGCTCCACCTTCTCATCTAGCCATCTCAGTCTATATGGCCGGAGGTGCCTTGTCTTTTCTAGACCTAGCTTATCAACCATGTACGCACTAGCCACATTAGTGCAAGAACCACCATCTATGATGAGATTACATACCTTGCTCTTGATGGTGCACCGGCTGTGGAAGATGTTCTCCCTTTGTATGGTCTCGGAGGGGTCTACCATTGCACTGAGGATGCGTCTAGTGACCAGCACTTCCCCAACATTAGGGTACTCAATGTCACCGTATTCTCCTTCTGGTTCAAAGTCCTCTTCATCTTGAGACTCATACTCTCTAGCGTCCGTGACCAGCATGACTCGGTTGTTTGGGCACTCCCTTGAGATGTGACCGCGACCCCTACACTTAAAAAAAGTGATGTCACGTGATCTCTTAGGGTTAGAAGACTTACTAGGCTCTCTCTGGTCATTGGTTTGCTCAGGAGGTTTGCTCTTGAACCATGATTCGACTTCTATACTCTTGCCCATGTCTACGGGCTTGGTGCCAATGCTTGGTGCCCAAGGTGACTTACGCTTGCTGTGTAGACCTTGGCTCTTACGCCTGATGTGCTGCTCAGCCTGGATAGAGAGGTGGAACAAGTTCTTGAAATCATTGTAAATTTGTCTCTCCACTTTTTGGCTGATCCTCTCTTGCAACACATCCTAGAGTTGAGCCATCAATGCCTCCTCATCGTGATTGAGCTCTAGCCTGTTCCTTAGCCTTTCAAACTCCTCGTAGTACTCATCTACTGATCTTGTGCCCTGTTTAGGAGTACGAAAACGTCGTTGCAAATCCCTATGGAAATAAGGTGGGACAAACCTTTGCCTCATGAGGTCCTTCATGTCAGAAGCCTCACGATCCCACCAGATGAGGGCATTATCCGTGAGTTTTGCTACTGCCATGGAGACTCTCCTAGGGCCTGGCTGGTTGTAATGGTCAAAGATGTGATTCATCCTCCTTTCCCAATCTAGATAGGCCTCGGGGTCTAGTTTTCCTGCAAAACTAGGAGGTGTTAACTTGACATCATGACTGTTTACCTGATTTTAGGCATAGTCATATCCATCCTCATGATGTCTAGGGGGCATCCTTGATCTCTGGTGATGACCATAGGGCTCGTAGCCATTGCCCTCTGCTTCTGGTTGTCGTGGATGTCCTCTCGGCCTAGGGTGATTGCCGTGAGGCTGTGCGTCCTCATCTCCATCCGGCTGGGGATCCTGCTGTTCTGGCCGTGTCCTAGGGTGATCAGGACCTTCAGCAAGGTCTTGGTCAGCCCTCACGTGCCTCTCCACGCGCTCCAGCCTCTCGCTGATTGATGTGAGTTGTGTTTGGAGGATTGTGAACATGGCTATCATGGCTTCGGTTGCATTTTGGTTTCCTTCAGCCATTGTGTGCTACAAGAAGAAAAACAAGTTAATTTGCTCCAAAATTTATTACGAGAGTTTTCTTTTATAGTAGAAGAGGCAAATAGAAGATAAGGAAAATTTGAGAAAAAGGAAAGAGTAGAAAAATGGAAACTTTCTAACAATTAATGCGCAAATCTCCTATATCTTTTTTGGTCTATTTTCTTGGTAGTTTTCTATTTTTTTTCTTTTGATTTAAATTAATTAAGAACGGAAATTTTGCTTAAACAAAAATGAAAACCCGAAATTGTAATGCAAAGAATGATTCTAGACCATAGTGATGCACTTAGAAGCTAGACGCACACGGTTTGAATTCTAGATGTTATTTTTTTTTGAATGAAACTTAAACTAATGCACGAATTGGAATTAATACTAAAGTAAAGGATAGAAGCAACCTGGTTTTAGGAGCTTAAGCTCTGATACCAAAATGATACAAGCCTTGAATAAAGGCCGTAACACGCGTGGACTGGTTGGGGAAGATTAGGCGACAAACTCGGCCTTAGGCTTCTGGATGGGGATTTTCTGGTGGGTATTTGATACAAGCCTCGAATCAAGGCTGTACACGCGTGGACTGTTTGGAGAAGATTAGGTGAGAAACTCAACCTTAGGCTTCTGGATGGGGGTTCTCTGTTTGGTAATGGATGGAAGGGTGAAGTGAACCACACGAGGGGTGATGAACCTCGTGATAAATCACAAACTTAGAGCTAGGAGGGCTGGTCTCGACTAGGTTCTAAGCGCACAAGTCTCTTGAGAGAAAAACTTGTAGAAAGAAAATTCGATCTTTATTAATATCAGAAAAAGGTTGTCAAACTACAATGCTGGAAGGAGCCTTATTAATATGCTCGACAGCTTGACCTTCTAGGGTCGACTCAAAGAAAAATGGAAAACTTACAAAAGTGCAAAAATGGAAAAATTAAAAAAGTGAATAACCGAAAAAAGGACTTCTACCTAAATTGTCTTTGACTCAAAATGTAAATATTCTAAATCCTACCCTGCAAAACAGAAAAAGGCAAGTATATTAATTGAAAACCTACTATTCTTACCTATCGGCCAAGAAATGGAAGGTGGCCGACCTTGTGGCATACACGCGCCTTGCTCCTAGTCTTCGACTTGGAGTAGGGTTAGGAATTGTTGGCCCTTGACCTCTCTTGCTACTAAAGCCCAAGTCTCTGAAGTCATTTGGGTTGTTGAGAAGCATTTGGACTCTTCTTTGCACTCTTGGCCCAATGTTCTTTGTCGATCATCCTCTAGGAGCTTGTCGACCCACAAGCTGAGATTGTGGAAGAGCGCCCTTAATCTGCTCCTTGTCATTGCTCCTGGTGGCACCACTGGTGTAGAAACTTCATCTAGATGCATGTCTTGAAGCTGGTAGCTTATCTGGTGCGAGTCTCTTTGTGTAGATGATGAAATGGTGGTGCAATCGGCTGGATCGGCTGGACTGTGCGAGGTGCTGGCCGTATTGTCATCGGAGCTGAACAAGTTGATCCCGAATCCGGCGGCGTCACCAATTGGGCCTGCGGTGTCATCCACGTTGCCGCCAGTTGGGCTGGGGGTTTGGGCCTCTCTGCCGGAAAGATTGGTCGGTCCGGCCCGGCTGGTCGTAGGCCCGGCGGTACCGCTTGGGCCGGCAGGAGCGCCAAATGGCCCGGCTGTCTCGGGCAAGCACTCTGGTCGGCCAGATTGATCCCCTGGCCGGCCATATGATCTGATGCCCTCATCAACTCCTTGGAAAACATGTAATGCTGCCAAGTCTCCAATGTTCGGACTAGGGCATAGAGCTCCTTGTCGTAGGTGGGGTAGTTAAGTGAGGTACCGCCTAGCTTTTCACTGAGGTATGCTACTAGCCTTCCTCCTTGGGTTAGCACTGCTCCTATGCCTATTTCAGAGGCATCACACTCCACTTCAAACATCTTGTTGAAGTCGGGCAGGACTAGCACTGGTGCATGCGTAAGGCTGTCCTTAAAGGCTTGGAATGCCTTCTCCTGAGCTTCTCCCCAGCTGAATCCCACGTTCTTCTTCACTACTGCCATCAATGGTGAAGCAATACTGCTGAAGTTGGGCAAGAATCTTCTGTAGAAGCTGGCCAGACCGTGGAAGCTCCTCACTTGGCTGATGTTGCTCGGTGTTGGTCATTCTTTTATGGCTCGAATCTTCTTTTCATCAACCTGTAAACCCTGTGAACTTACAACAAAATCTAAGAAGACAAGTTTATCAGTACAAAAGATGCACTTCTTGAGATTGGCATAAAGCTCTTCTTGTTGAAGGGTTTTAAGTACCAACTCAAGATGTGTGAGGTGATCCCGTAGGCACTTACTGTAAACTAAAATGTCATCAACGTAAACAACAACGAACTTACTGATGTACGCCCTAAGAACTTGGTTCATAAGGTGCATGAAGGTGCTTGGGGCATTAGTCAAGCCGAATGGCATGACTGTCCACTCGTAGAGCCCTTGCTTTGTCTTGAAAGCGGTCTTCCACTCATCACCTTCCTTCATTCTGACCTGGTGGTATCCACCTCTTGAGGTCTATCTTGGAGAAGACCATGGCTCCACTATCCTCATCTAGCATGTCATCCAGCCGTGGTATCGGGTGCCGGTACTTGACTGTGATGTTGTTGATTGCTCAGCTGTCCACGCACATTCGCCAAGTCCCATCCTTCTTGGGTACTAGCAGTACTGGTACGGCACATGGACTGAGGCTCTCTCGAACATAGCCTTTCTCCATGAGCTCCTTGACTTGCTTCTCAAGCTGCATTGACTCCTCTGGGCTCATCCGGTAGGCTGGCCGGTTAGGCAGGGCTGCTCCAGGCACGAGGTCAATCTGGTGCTCTATGCCGCGTAGGGGAGGCAAGCCTGCTGGTATCTCCTCTTGAAATACATCCTGGAACTTGTTGAGGAAAGCTGCTACTTCAGGAGGTAGCTCTACCTGTTGCTTTTCTACACTCAAAATCTCCTTAAAGACCATTAGCAACATTAAATCCTTCGAGGCCAAAGCTCTCCGGACATGACTTGGTTGAATAAGAAAATTTAATTTAACGAGTTTCTTTTCCTTACTCATTCGTTGCTGTAGCTCATGTACCTGAGCAGGTGTGAGAGGAGCTAGGCTGACTGATGAGGACATCAGGTCGTACATCCAGCCAGGAGACCATACTGGCCGACCAGGAAGCTTGCCCGAGACAGCAGGACCATCTGGCACGTCTGCCGGACCAGGCAGTACCGCCGGACCAGGCAGTACCGCCGGACCCTCGACCTATAGGACCAGACCGGTCAGCATTGCCGGCGGAGAGGCCCAAGCTTCCGGCACACTTGGTGGTGACGTGGATGACACCGTCGGTCCCTCTGGTGATGCCGCCAACTCCGGGATCAACTTGGCCGGTCCTGAAGGCATTCCGGCCAGTACCGCGCACAATCCAGCCGGTACAGCCGATCCAGCCGAGTACACGCGCATTTCCACTTCCACACAAGAGGACTCGGACCAAATGAGCTACCAGCTCCAGTACATGCACTTAGAAGAAGTATTTACACCAGTGGTACCTCAAGGAGCAATGACAAGAAGCAGATCAAGGGCACTCTTCCACAAATTCAGCTTATGGGTCGACAAGCTCCTAGAGGTAGAGCAGCTAAGGACAGTAGGCCAGAAGAGCAAATTAGAGTCCAAAGGCTTCTCAACAACACAAGGAACATCAGAGACTTGGGCTTTAGTGGCAAGAGAGGTCAGGGCCCAAAGGTTTTTAACCCTACTCCAAGTCAAAGACTAGGAGCAAGGCGCGTGCATGCCACAAGGACGGCCACCTTCCATTTCTTGGCCGTGAGGTAAGTTAAGGTAAGTTTCAATTCGAATATATGCCTCTTTCTGTTTTGCAGGGTAGGATCTAGATGCTTTACATTTTTGAGTCAAGAACATTTTAGGAATAGGTCCTTTTTCGGTTATGCACTTTTGTATCTTTTCCTTTTGTGCACTTTTGTAAACTTTCCTTTTATTTGTTTAAGTCGACCCTAGAAGGTCAAGCTGTCGAGCATATTAATAAGGCTCCTTCCAGCATTGTAGTTCGACAACCTTTTGATAATTAATAAAGATCGAATTTTCTTTCAACAAGTTATTCTCTCAAGAGACTTGTGCGCTTAGAACCTAGTTGAGACCAGCCCTCCTAGCTCTAAGTTTGTGATTTATCACGAGGTTTATCACCCCTCGTGTGGTTCACTTCACCCTTCCATCTTTTACCAACCAGAAAACCCCCATCCAGAAGCCTAAGGTTGAGTTTCTCACCTAATCTTCTACAAACAGCCCACGCCCATACATCCTTGAATCAAGGCTTGTATCATTTTGGTATCAGAGCTTAAAGCTCCTAAACCAGGTTGTTTCTATCCTTTTGCTTGTTTTGTTTTGTGTTCTTGCATTAGTTTAAGTCGCATTCAAGAAAAATCAAAAAAATAACCTCAAACTCCAAACCGAGTGCATCTAGCCTCCTACGTGTATCACTAGGGTTTAGATTCACTTTTTGCATTGCATTCACGTTTTCCTTTTGTTTAATTCATATTTCCATTAATTTTAAGTTAAATTAAAAAGAAAACAAAAAGAAAAGAAAAGAAAATAGGAAAATACCCAAAAGATTTCGAATTGGACAGCTAGCACAAGTTGTCTAGGAAGTTTCCTTTTTCCTTTTATTCGAATTTCCTTTCCTTAGGATTTTTCCTTTTGCATTTTTTTCGAACCCCTTATAAAAAGAAAACCCTCCTAACAATTTAGGAGCATCCTAACTTGTCTTCTTTCTTTGTAGCACACCATGGGAGAAGAGAATAGAGAAGCAGCCGAAGCCATGATGGCCATGTTCACCACACTCCAAACACAACTCGCATCCATAGGCAAGAGGTTGGAGCGCATGGAAAGACCAGTGAGATTCCAGGCCATAAGGCACGTGAGAGCTGAGCAAGACCGTCCTGAGGGTCCTGAGCACCTTAGGACACGGCACGAACAGGAGGAACCCCAGCCAGATGGAGATGAGGACACACAACCTCATAACTATCACCATAGGCCGAGAGGACCTCCACGGCAACCAGAGGCAGAAGACGATGGCTTTGAGCCATATGGTCTTCACCAGAGACCAAGAATGCCTCCTAGACATCATGAGGATGGAGATGAACATACCTACAACCGGGTAATTCATACTGATGTTAAACTAACTCCTCCAAATTTTGCAGGAAAAGTAGACCCCGAGGCTTACCTAGATTGGGAGAGGAGAATGGATCATATATTTGATCACTACAACCAACCAGGACCTAGGAGAGTCTCAATGGCAGTAGCACAACTCATGGACAATGCCGTCATCTGGTGGGATCGTGAGGTATCTGACAGAAGGAGGAAGAGAATGAGACCCGTAGACTCATGGGTCGACATGAAGGACCTCATGCGACAAAGGTTTGTTCCACCTTACTTTTATAGGGATTTGCAACGTCGTTTTCGTACTCTTAAGCAGGGTACCAGATCAGTAGAGGAGTACTATGAAGAGTTCGAGAAGTTAAGGAACAGATTGGAGCTCAATGATGATGAAGAAGAATTGATGGCGCAATTCTTGGATGGACTCCAAGAAAGGATCAGCTGCAAGGTGGAAAGGCAAATCTACAACGATTTCAAAGACTTGTTCCACCTATCTGTGCAAGCTGAACAGCACATCAAACGTAAGAGCCAAGACATCCGCAGCAAGCCTAGGACACCTTGGGCACCAAGCAACATGCCTAAGACAGTGGACAAAGGCAAGAGCGTAGAGATCGAGTCAAGGTTCAAGAGCAAGCCTCCTGAACCCACCCGTGACCAGAGAGAGCCTGGTAAGTCTTCTAACCCTCAAAGATCACGTGACATAACTTGTTTCAAGTGCAGGGGACGTGGACACATCTCAAGGGAGTGCCCAAACAACCGAGTCATGCTGATTACGGAGGCAGGAGAATATGAGTCCCAAGATGAAGAGGACTATGAACCAGAAGGAGAGTATGGTGACATTGAGTACCCTGATGTGGGGGAAGTGCTGGTCACTAGACGTATCCTCAGTGCAATGGTGGATCCTTCAGAGACCATCCAGAGGGAGAACATCTTCCACAGCCATTGCACCATCAAGGGCAAGGTATGTAACCTCATCATAGATGGTGGTTCTTGCACTAACGTCGCTAGTGCATATATGGTTGATAAGCTAGGTCTGGAGAAGACAAAGCATCCTCGACCATATAGACTGAGATGGCTCGATGACAAAGTGGAGCTAAAGATCCATGAACAAGTCATTATACCATTCAGTGTGGGCAAGTACCAGGATCAAGTCGTGTGCGACGTGGTGCCCATGCAAGCTGGCCATCATCTACTAGGAAGACCATGGCAGTTTGACAAAGAGACCAGGCATGATGGCCGAACCAATCTCTACACCTTCGTGCATGACAAGAGAAAGGTCAGCCTAGCTCCTCTTACACCTGCTCAGGTACACGAGCTACAACTCCAAATGAGTAAGGAAAAGAAACTGATCAAGTCTAACTTTCTTATTCAACCAAGCCATGTCCGGAGAGCTTTAGCCTCAAAGGATTTAATGTTACTAATGGTCTTCAAAGAAGTTTTGAGTGTAGAACAGGGACAGGTAGAGCTACCTCCTCAAGTAGCAATTCTCCTCAACAAGTTCCAGGATGTATTTCCAAAGGAGATACCAGCAGGCTTGCCTCCTTTACGTGGCATAGAACACCAGATTGATCTAGTGCCCGGAGCAGCCCTGCCCAACCGGCCAGCCTACCGGATGAGTCCTGAGGAGTCCAAGGAGCTTGAGAAGCAAGTCAAGGAGCTCCTGGAGAAAGGATATGTTCGGGAGAGCCTCAGTCCATGTGCTGTACCAGTGCTACTAGTGCCCAAGAAAGATGGGACTTGGCGCATGTGCGTGGACTGCCGAGCAATCAACAACATCACAGTCAAGTACAGGCATCCAATACCATGACTGGATGACATGCTAGATGAGCTGAGTGGAGCCACGGTCTTCTCCAAGATAGACCTCAAAAGTGGATACCACCAGGTAAGAATGAAGGAAGGTGATGAGTGGAAGACTGCTTTCAAGACAAAGCAAGGACTCTACGAGTGGACAGTCATGCCATTCGGCTTGACTAATGCCCCAAGCACCTTCATGCGCTTTATGAACCAAGTTCTTAGGGCGTACATCAGTAAGTTTGTGGTAGTTTACTTTGATGATATACTAGTTTATAGTAAGTGCCTACGGGAACACCTCACACATCTTGAGATGGTACTTAAAACCCTTCGACAAGAAGAGCTTTATGCCAATCTCAAGAAGTGCACCTTTGTACTGATAAGCTTGTCTTTTTAGGTTTTGTTGTAAGTTCACAGGGCCTACAGGTTGATGAAGAGAAGATTCGAGCCATACAAGAATGGCCAACACCAGGAAACATCAGCCAAGTAAGGAGCTTCCACGGACTGGCCAGCTTCTATAGGAGATTCGTGCCCAACTTCAGCAGTATTGCCTCACCACTGACGGCAGTAGTGAAGAAGAACGTGGATTCAGCTGGGGAGAAGCTCAAGAGAAGGCATTCCAGGCCTTGAAGGACAGCCTTACACATGCACCAGTGCTAGTCCTGCCCGACTTCAACAAGACGTTTGAAGTGGAGTGTGATGCCTCTGGAATAGGCATAGGAGCAGTGCTAACCAAGGAGGGAGACCCGTGGCATACTTCAGTGAGAAGCTAGGTGGTGCCTCACTGAACTACCCCACTTATGACAAGGAGCTTTATGCCCTTGTCCGAGCATTGGAGACTTGGCAGCATTACTTGCTGTCCAAGGAGTTTGTGATCCACACTGATCATGAGACTCTCAAACACCTCAGAGGGCAAACCAATCTCAAGAGGAGACATGCCAGGTGGATGGAGTTCATAGAGACCTTTCCGTACGTCATCAAGTACAAGAAGGGCAAAGATAATGTGGTAGCCGATGCACTATCAAGGAGGTTTGCCTTGATATCAACCATGGAGGCAAAGGTCCTAGGATTCGAGCACATCAAGGACCTATACAAGGATGATCCTGACTTTGCTGAGAGCTACAAGGAGTGTAGCACAGGGAGTCATGGCAAGTTCTACATCCATGAGGGATTCTTGTTCCGAGAAAGAAGGCTGTGCATACCACAAGGATCATTAAGGGAGCTTATCATCCGAGAAGCTCATGGAGGAGGACTCATGGGCCACTTTGGTGTCGACAAGACTCTAGCAGTGGTCAAGGAGCACTTCTACTGGCCACACATCAAGAGGACAGTAGAAGCTCATTGTGCAAGATGCATCACTTGCAAGAAGGCAAAGTCCCGAGTGCAACCTCACGGGTTGTATCTCCCACTGCCCATACCCACACATCCATGGGTGGACATCTCCATGGACTTTTTTCTAGGTCTGCCCAAGATCAACCACAAAGATGCAATCTTTGTAGTGGTGGACAGATTCTCCAAGATGGCACATTCATTCCATGTGCCAATGTCAATGATGCCCACAAACAGCTGAGCTGTTCTTCAGGGAGATAGTACTTTCATGGAGTGCCAAGGACCATCTGACAGGGACACCAAGTTCCTCAGCCATTTCTGGAGGACCCTTTGAGAAAGCTAGGCACGAAGCTACTCTTCTACCACCTGCCATCCTCAAACCAATGGCCAACAGGACACTATCAACTCTTCTCAGGACTACACTAGGGAAGAACAAAGACTTGGGTTCATGCCAAATGTTTTTCTTAAACCCTACCGTGCATTCAGCAACCAAGAAGAACCCATTTGAAGTGGTATACGGTTTCAACCCTCTCACCCCATTGGAGCAAACACCACTGCCACCAGCTGAGATGACCAACCTCAACGGAGCATCCAAAGCAGAGTTCATAAGGAGGTTACACCAGAAGGTAGCAGAGATTTGGAAGAGGACCGACAGTACGTGACTCATGCCAACAAAGGAAGAAAGGAGGTGATCTTTCAACCAGGCGATTGGGTGTGGCTAAACCTACGGCAGGAGAGGTTCCCAAACCTAAGGAGTTCCAAGCTAGCACCAAGAGGAGATGGACCATTCAGAGTGCTCGAGAGGATCAACAACAACGCCCTCGGATCGAGCTACCAGGTGAGTTTAATGTGTCCAATACGTTTAATGTTACTGACTTGGCCCCTTTCCATGCAGATGAACCAGTTTTGAGGACAAAACCTACTGAAGAGGGAGGGAATGATGAGGACATCAGGTCGTACATCCAGCCAGGAGACCAGACTGGCCGACCAGGAAGCTTGCCCGAGACAGCGGACCATCTGGCACGACCCAAGCAGTACCGGACCCTCGACCAATAGGACCAGACCGACCAGCATTGCCGGTGGAGAGGCCCAAGCTTCCGGCACACTTGGTGGGACGTGATGACACCGTCCCCTTGGTGATGCCACCGACTCCGGGATCAACTTGGCGGTCCTGAAGCATTCCGGCCAGTACCGCACAATCCAGCCGGTACAGGCCATCCAGCCGAGTAAACGCGCATTTCCACTTCTACACAAGAGGACTCGGACCAAATGAGCTACCAGCTCCAGGACATGCACTTAGAGGAAGTCTCTACACCAGTGGTACCTCAAGGAGCAATGACAAGAAGCAGATCAAGGGCACTCTTCCACAAATTCAGCTTATGGGTCAACAAGCTCCTAGAGGAAGATGACTAAGGACAGTGGGCCAAGCAAGGAAGAGTCCAAAGGCTTCTCAACAACACAAGGGACATCAGAGACTTGGGCTTTAGTGGCAAGAGAGGTCAGGGCCCAAAGATTTAACCCTACTCCAAGTCGAAGACTAGGAGCAAGGCGTGCATGCCACAAGGACGCCACCTTCCATTTCTTGAGGTGTTAAGGTAAGTTTCAATAATATTGCCTCTTTCTGTTTTGCAGGGTAGGATCTAGAATATTTATATTTTTGAGTCAAGACATTTTAGGAATAGGTCCTTTTTCGGTTATGCACTTTTGTACATTTTCCATTTGTGCACTTTTGTAATCTTTCCTTTTCTTTCTTTGAGTCGAGCCTAGAAGGTCAAGCTGTCGAGCATATTAATAAGGCTCCTTCCAGCATTGTAGTTCGACAACCACTTTGATATTAATAAAGTGTGAATTTTGTCTTTACAAGTTTTTCTCTCAAAGACGCTTGTGCACTTAGAACCTAGTTGAGAGCAGCCCTCCTAGCTCTAAGTTTGTGATTTATCACGAGGTTCATCACCCCTCGTGTGGTTCATTTCACCCTTCCATCGAATACCAACCAAAACCCTCCTATCCAAGAAGTCTAAGGTCGAGTTTCTCACCTAACCTTCTCCAAACAGCCCACGCACATATAAGCCTGGAATCGAGGCTTGTATCATTTTGGTATCAGAGCTTAAAGCTCCTAAACCAGGTTGTTTCTATCCTTTAACTTGTTTTGTTTCTTGTTCTTGCATTAGTTTAAGTTTCATTCAAGAAAATAAAAAAAAACATCAAACTCAAAAGTGCATCTAGTTCTCGTGTATCACTAGGGTTTAGATTCATTCTTTTGCATTATTCACGTTTTCCTTTTTGTTTAGAATCATATTTCATTATTTTAAGTTAAATTAAAAAGAAAAGAAAAGAAAATAGGAAAAATACCAAAAGAATTGAATTGGACAGCTAGCAAGTTGTCGAAAGTTTCCTTTTTTCAAATCTTATTTTGAATTTCCTTCTCAGATTTTTTCCTTTTGCATTTTTTTCGAATCCCCTTATAAAAGAAAACCCTCCTAATAATTTAGGAGAAGCATAACTCGTCTTCTTTCCTTGTAGTACACAATGGCAGAAGAAAATAGAGAAGCAACCGAAGCCATGATAGCCATGTTCACCACCCTCCAAACGCAACTCGCATCCATAGGCGAGAGATTGGAGCGCGTGGAGAGGCCTGTGAGATTCCAGGCCATAAGGCACGTGAGAGCTGATCAAGACCCTGCTGAGGGTCCTGAGTACCTTAGGCCACGGCACGAACAGGAGGAGCCCCAGCCAGATGGAGATGAGGACACAACCTCATAACTATCACCAAAAGCCGAGAGGACCTCCACGGCAACCAGAGGCAGAGGATGATGGCTTCGAGCCATATGGTCTTCACCATAGACCAAG
>CM032162.1:17996111-18056376 GCA_018901935.1 Pugionium cornutum | reverse complement strand
GAAAGAAGATAATTAGGATGCTCCAAATTATTAGGAGGGTTTTCTTTTACAGGGTTCAAAAAATGCAAAAGGAAAATCCTAAGGAAGGAAATTAATAAAAGGAAAAAGGAAACTCACAACTCGCTAGCTGTCCCTCAAATCTTTTGGTATTTTCCTATTTTCTTTTCTTTTCTTTTTTTCTTTAATTTAACTTAAAATTAATGGAAATATGAATTAAACAAAAGGAAAACGTGAATGCAATGCAAAAGTGAATCTAAACCCCAGTGATACTTGAAGGCTGATGCATCGGTTTGAAGTTTGAGGTTATTTTTTTTTTGATTTTTTCTTGAATGCGAATGAAACTAATGCAAGAACACAAAACAAAACAAGCAAAAAGGATAGAAACAACCTGGTTTTAGGAGCTTTAAGCTCTGATACCAAAAATGATACAAGCCTTGATTCAAGGATGTATGCGCGTGGGCTGTTTGTAGAAGATTAGGTGAGAAACTCAACCCTAGGCTTCTGGATAGGGGTTTTCTGGTTGGTAAACGATGGAAGGGTGAAATGAACCACACGAGGGGTGATGAACCTCGTGATAAATCACAAACTTAGAACTAGGAGGGCTGGTCTCAACAAGGTTCTAAGCGCACAAGATTCTTAGAGAGAAAACTTGTAGGGAAAAAGTTCTACTTTATTAATAATCAAAAGGTTGTCGAACTACAATGCTGGAAGGAGCCTTATTAATATGCTCGACAGCTTGACCTTCTAGGGTCGACACAATAAAGAAAAAGGAAACTTTACAAAAGTGCACAAAAGGAAAAGATACAAAAGTGCATAACCGAAAAAGGACCTATTCCTAAAATGTTTTTGACTCAAAAATGTAAAGCAACTAGATCCTACCCTGCAACAGAAAGAGGCATATATTCAAATGTAAACTTACCTTAACTCACCTCATGGCCAAGAAATGGAAGGTGGCCGTCCTTGTGGCATGCACGCGCCTTGCTCCTAGTCTTCGACTTGGAGTAGGGTTAAAATCCTTTGGGCCCTGACCTCTCTTGCCACTAAAGCCCAAGTCTCTGATGTTCCTTGTGTTGTTGAGAAGCCTTTGGACTCTAATTTGCTCTTCTGGCCCATTGTCCTTAGCTGCTCTTCCTCTAGAAGCTTGTCGACCCATAAGCTGAATTTGTGGAAGAGTGCTCTTGATCTGCTTCTTGTCATTGCTCCTGGAGGTACCACTGGTGTAGATACTTCTCCTAGGTGTATGTCCTGGAGCTGGTAGCTCATTTGGTCCAAGTCCTCTTGTGTAGAAGTGGAAGTGCGCGTGTACTCGGCTGGATCGGCTGTACCGGCTGGATTGTGCGCGGTACTGGCCGGAATGACTTCAGGACTGGCCAAGTTGATCCCGGAGTCGGCGGTGTCATCAGGGGGACCGGCGGTGTCATTCACGTCCCCACCAAGTGTGCCGGAAGCTTGGGCCTCTCCGCCGGCGATGTTGACCGGTCTGGTCCTATAGGTCGAGGGTCCGGCGGTACTGTCTGGTCCGGCAGGCGCACCAGATGGTCCTGCTGTCTCGGGCAAGCTTCCTGGTCGGCCAGTCTGGTCTCCTGGCTGGATGTACGACCTGATGTCCTCATCAAAAGGCTTCTCAACAACACAAGGAACATCAGAGACTTGGGCTTTAGTGGCAAGAGAGGTCAAGGCCCAAAGATATTTAACCCTACTCCAAGTCGAAGACTAGGAGCAAGGCGCGTGCATGCCACAAGGACGGCCACCTTCCATTTCTTGGCCATGAGGTGAGTTAAGGTAAGTTTACATTTGAATATATGCCTCTTTCTGTTTTGCAGGGTAGGATCTAGTTGCTTTACATTTTTGAGTCAAGAACATTTTAGGAATAGGTCCTTTTTTCGGTTATACACTTTGTATTTTTTCCTTTTGTGCACTTTTGTAAACTTTCCTTTTTCTTATTTGAGTCGACCCTAGTAGGTCAAGCTGTCGAGCATATTAATAAGGCTCCTTCCAGCATTGTAGTTCGACAACCTTTTTGATTATTAATAAAGTAGAACTTTTTCCCTACAAGTTTTCTCTCTAAGAATCTTGTGCGCTTAGAACCTAGTTGAGACCAGCCCTCCTAGCTCTAAGTTTGTGATTTATCACGAGGTTCATCACCCCTCATGTGGTTCACTTCACCCTTCCATCGTTTACCAACCAGAAAACCCCTATCCAGAAGCCTAAGGTTGAGTTTCTCACCTAATCTTCTACAAACAGCCCACGCGCATACATCCTTGAATCAAGGCTTGTATCACATCCCCTCCCTCTTCAGTAGGTTTTGTCCTCTAAACTGGTTCATCTGCATGGAAAGGGGCTAAGTCAGTAACATTGAACGTATTGGACACATTAAACTGACCTGGGAGCTCGATCCGGTAGGCGGTTTTGTTGATCCTCTCGAGCACTCTGAATGGTCCATCTCCTCTTGCTGCTAGCTTGGAACTCCTTAGGTTTGGGAACCTCTCCTGCCGTAGGTGTAGCCACACCCAATCGCCTGGTTGAAAGATCACCTCCTTTCTCCCCTTGTTGGCATCAGTCACGTACTGTCCGGTCCACTTCTCCAAGTTTTCTGCTACCTTCTTTTGTAACCTCCTTCTGAACTCTGCCTGGGATGCTCCGTTGAGGTTGGTCATCTCAGCTGGTGGTAGTGGTGTTTGCTCCAATGGGGTGAGAGGGTTGAAGCCGTATACTACTTCAAATGGTGTCTTCTTGGTTGCTGAGTGCACGGCTCGGTTGTAAGCGAACTCTATGAATTGCAGGCACTCCACCCAAGTCTGTAGGTTCTTCCCTAGTGTAGTCCTGAGAAGGGTTGATAGTGTCCTGTTGACAACTTCAGTTTGGCCATCGGTTTGAGGATGGCAGGTGGTAGAGAGGAGTAGCTTCATGCCTAGCTTCCTCCAAAGTGTCCTCCAAAAATGGCTGAGGAACATGGTGTCCCTGTCTGATACGATGGTCCTTGGCACTCCATGAAGCCGTACTATCTCCCTGAAGAACAGCTCAGCTGTTTGTGTGGCATCATTGACATTGGCACACGGAATGAAGTGTGCCATCTTGGAGAATCTGTCCACCACTACAAAGATTGCATCTTTGTGGTTGATCTTGGGCAGACCTAGAACAAAGTCCATCGAGATGTCCACCCATGGATGTGTAGGTATGGGCAGTGGGAGATACAACCCGTGAGGTTGCACTCGGGACTTTGCCTTCTTGCAAGTGATGCATCTTGCACAATGAGCTTCTACTGTCCTCTTGATGTGTGGCCAGTAGAAGTGCTCCTTGACCACTGCTAGAGTCTTGTCGACACCAAAGTGGCCCATGAGTCCTCCTCCATGAGCTTCTCGGATGATAAGCTCCCTTAGTGATCCTGTGGTATGCACAGCCTTCTTTCTCGGAACAAGAATCCCTCATGGATGTAGAATTTGCCATGACTCCTGTGCTACACTCCTTGTAGCTCTCAGCAAGTCAGGATCATCCTTGTATAGATCCTTGATGTGCTCGAATCCTAGGACCTTTGCCTCCATGGTTGATATCAAGGCAAACCTCCTTGATAGTGCATCGGCTACCACATTGTCTTTGCCCTTCTTGTACTTGATGATGTCAGGAAGGTCTCTATGAACTCCATCCACCTGGCATGTCTCCTCTTGAGATTGGTTTGCCCTCTGAGGTGTTTGAGAGTCTCGTGATCAGTGTGGATCACAAACTCCTTGGACAGCAAGTAATGCTGCCAAGTCTCCAATGCTCGGACAAGGGCATAGAGCTCCTTGTCATAAGTGGGGTAGTTCAGTGAGGCACCACCTAGCTTCTCACTGAAGTATGCCACTGGTCTCCCTCCTTGGTTAGCACTGCTCCTATGCCTATTCCAGAGGCATCACACTCCACTTCAAGCGTCTTGTTGAAGTCGGGAAGGACTAGCACTGGTGCGTGTGTAAGGCTGTCCTTCAAGGCCTGGAATGCCTTCTCCTGAGCTTCTCCCCAGCTGAATCCACGTTCTTCTTCACTACTGCCGTCAGTGGTGAGGCAATACTGCTGAAGTTGGGCACGAATCTCCTATAGAAGCTGGCCAGTCCGTGGAAGCTCCTTACTTGGCTGATGTTTCCTGGTGTTGGCCATTCTTGTATGGCTCGAATCTTCTCCTCATCAACCTGTAGGCCCTGTGAACTCACAACAAAACCTAAAAGACAAGCTTATCAGTACAAAAGGTGCACTTCTTGAGATTGGCATAAAGCTCTTCTTGTCGAAGGGTTTTAAGGACCATCTCAAGATGTGTGAGGTGTTCCGTAGGCACTTACTATAAACAAGTATGTCATCAAAATAAACTACCACAAACTTACTGATGTACGCCCTAAGAACTTGGTTCATAAGGCGCATGAAGGTGCTTGGGGCATTAGTCAAGCCAAATGGCATGACTGTCCACTCGTAGAGCCCTTGCTTTGTCTTGAAAGCAGTCTTCCACTCATCACCTTCCTTCATTCTTACCTGGTGGTATCCACTTTTGAGGTCTATCTTGGAAGACCGTGGCTCCACTCAGCTCATCTAGCATGTCATCCAGTCGTGGTATTGGATGCCTATACTTGACTGTGATGTTGTTGATTGCTCGGCAGTCCACACATCGCCAAGTCCCATCCTTCTTGGGCACTAGTAGCACTGG
Organism: Pugionium cornutum; assembly: GCA_018901935.1. Taxonomy (NCBI): domain Eukaryota; kingdom Viridiplantae; phylum Streptophyta; class Magnoliopsida; order Brassicales; family Brassicaceae; genus Pugionium; species Pugionium cornutum. Next base: position 18,051,707 of record CM032162.1, on the reverse strand, counting down.
TACAGCACATGGACTGAGGCTCTCTCGAACATATCCTTTCTCCAGGAGCTCCTTGACTTGCTTCTCAAGCTCCTTGGACTCCTCTGGACTCATCCGGTAGGCTGGCGGTTGGGCAGGGCTGCTCCGGGCACTAGATCAATCTGGTGTTCTATGCCACGTAAAGGAGGCAAGCCTGCTGGTATCTCCTCTGGAAATACATCCTGGAATTTGTTGAGGAGTGTTGCTACTTCATGAGGTAGCTCTACCTGTCCCTGTTCTATACTCAACACTTCCTTGAAAACCATTAGTAACATTAAGTCCTTGAGGCTAAAGCTCTCCGGACATGACTAGGTTGAATAAGAAAGTTAGACTTGACAAGTTTCTTTTCCTTACTCATTTGGAGTTGTAGCTCATGTACTTGGGCAGGTGTAAGAGGAGCTAGGCTGACCTTTCTCTTGTCATGCACGAAGGTGTAGAGATTGGTTCTGCCATCATGCCTGGTCTCTTTGTCAAACTGCCATGGTCTTCCTAGTAGAAGATGGCCAGCTTGCATGGGCACCACGTCACGACCTGGTCTTGGTACTTGCCCACACTGAATGGCACAGTGACTTGCTCATGAATCTTGAGCTCCACTTTGTCATCAAGCCATCTCAGTCTATATGGTCGAGGATGCCGTGTCCTCTCTAGACCTAGCTTATCAACCATATACGCACTAGCGTTAGTGCAAGAACCACCATCTATGATGAGGTTACATACCTTTCCTTGATGGTGCAGCGGCTGTGGAAGATGTTCTCCCTTTGGATGGTCTCTGAAGGATCCACCATTGCACTGAGGATCGTCTAGTGACCAGCACTTCCCCACATCAGGGTACTCAATGTCACCATATTCTCCTTCTGGTTCATAGTCCTCTTCATCTTGGGACTCATATTCTCCTGCCTCCGTAATCAGCATGACTCGGTTGTTTGGGCACTCCTTGAGATGTGTCCACGTCCCCTACTTGAAACAAGTTATGTCACGTGATCTTTGAGGGTTAGAAGACTTACCAGGCTCTCTCTGGTCACGGGTGGGTTCAGGAGGCTTGCTCTTGAACCTTGACTCGATCTCTCGCTTTTGCCTTTGTCCACTGTCTTAGGCATGTTGCTTGGTGCCCAAGGTGTCTTAGGCTTGCTGCGGATGTCTTGGCTCTTACGTTTGATGTGCTGTTCAGCTTGCACAGATAGGTGGAACAAGTCCTTGAAGTCGTTGTAGATTTGCCTTTCCACCTTGCAGCTGATCCTTTCTTGGAGTCCATCCAAGAATTGTGCCATCAATGCTTCTTCATCATCATTGAGCTCCAATCTGTTCCTTAACCTCTCGAACTCTTCATAGTACTCCTCTACTGATCTGGTACCCTGCTTAAGAGTGAAAACGTCGTTGCAAATCCCTATGAAAGTAAGGTGGAACATACCTTTGTCGCATGAGGTCTTTCATGTCGACCCATGAGTCTCTGGTCTCATTCTCTTCCTCCTTCTGTCAGATACCTCACGATCCCACCAGATGAGGGCATTGTCCGTGAGTTGTGCTACTGCCATTGAGACTCTCCTAGGTCCTGGTTGGTTGTAGTGATCAAAGATATGATCCATTCTTCTCCCAATCTAGGTAAGCCTCGGGGTCTACTTTTCCTGCAAAAGTTGGAGGAGTTAGTTTAACATCAGGATGAATTACCCGGTTATAGGTGTGTTCATCTCCATCCTCATGACGTCTAGGAGGCATTCTTGGTCTCTGGTGAAGACCATATGGCTCAAAGCCATCATCTTCTGCCTCTGGTTGCCGTGGAGGTCCTCTCGGCCTATGGTGATAGTTATGAGGTTGCGTGTCCTCATCTCCATCTGGCTGGGGTTCCTCCTGTTCGTGCCGTGTCCTAAGGTACTCAGGACCCTCAGGACGATCTGGCTCAGCTCTCACGTGCCTTATGGCCTGGAATCTTACTGGTCTCTCCTCCAACCTCTCGCCTATGGATGCGAGTTGTGTTTGGAGTGTGGTGAACATAGCCATCATGGCTTCAGCTGCGTCTCTATTCTCTTCTCCCATGTGTGCTACAAAGAAAGAAGACAATTAGGGTGCTCCTAAATTATTAGGAGAGTTTTCTTTTTATATGGGTTTGAAAAAAATGCAAAAGGAAAATTCTAAAGAAAGGAAATTGAAAAAAAACTTCCTAGACAACTTGTGCTAGCTGTCCAATTCGAATTCTTTTAGTATCTTTTCTATTTTCTTTTCTTTTCTTTTAATTAAACTTAAAATAAAAATATGACTTAAACAAAAGGAAAACGTGTATGCAATGCAAAAGTGAATCTAAACCCTAGTGATACACGTAGGAGGCTAGATGCACTTTCGGTTTGGAGTTTGATGTTATTTTTTGATTTTTCTTGAATGCGACTTAAACTAATGCAAGAACTACAAAACAAAACAAGCAAAGGATAGAAACAACCTGGTTTAGGAGCTTTAAGCTCTGATACCAAAATGATACAAGCCTTGATTCAAGGATGTATCTTGCGTGGGCTGTTTGTAGAAGATTAGGTGAGAAACTCAACCTTAGGCTTCTGGATAGGGGTTTTCTGGTTGGTAAACGATGGAAGGGTGAAGTGAACCACACGAGGGTGATGAACCTCGTGATAAATCACAAACTTAGAGCTAGGAGGGCTGGTCTCAACTAGGTTCTAAGCGCACAAGATTCTTGAGAGAAAACTTGTAGGAAAAAGTTCTACTTTATTAATAATCAAAAGGTTGTCGAACTACAATGCTGGAAGGAGCCTTATTAATATGCTCGACAGCTTGACCTTCTAGGTCGACTCAAATAAGAAAAGGAAAGTTTACAAAAGTGCACAAAAGGAAAAGATACAAAAGTGTATAACGAAAAAGGACCTATTCCTAAAATGTTCTTGACTCAAAAATGTAAAGCAACTAGATCCTACCCTGCAAAACAGAAAGAGGCATATATTGAATGTAAACTTACCTTAACTCACCTCACGGCCAAGAAATGGAAGGTGGCCGTCCTTGTGGCATCTGCAGCGCCTTGCTCCTAGTCTTGACTTGGAGTAGGGTTAAATATCTTTGGGCCCTGACCTCTCTTGCCACTAAAGCCCAAGTCTCTGATGTTCCTTGTGTTGTTGAGAAGCCTTTGGACTCTAATTTGCTCTTCTGGCCCATTGTCCTTAGCTGCTCTTCCTCTAGAAGCTTGTCGACCCATAAGCTGAATTTGTGGAAGAGTGCTCTTGATCTGCTTCTTGTCATTGCTCCTGGAGGTACCACTGGTGTAGATACTTCCTCTAAGTGCATGTCCTGGAGCTGGTAGCTCATTTGGTCCGAGTCCTCTTGTGTAGAAGTGGAAGTGTCGTGTACTCGGCTGGATGGCCTGTACCGGCTGGATTGTCTGTACTGGCGGAATGACTTCAGGACCGGCCAAGTTGATCCCGAGTCGGCGGTGTCATCAGGGGACGGCGGTGTCATTCACGTCCCCACCAAGTGTGCGGAAGCTTGGGCCTCTCCGCGGCGATGTTGACGGTCTGGTCCTATAGGTCGAGGTCGGCTGTCTGGTCCGGCGCGCCAGATGGTCCTGCTGTCTCGGGCAAGCTTCCTGGTCGGCCAGTCTGGTCTCCTGGCTGGATGTACGACCTGATGTCCTCATCATTGGAACAGAGCCATCAATCGCTCAATGCCAGAAATGGAGAGAAGCTTCATGGCGGTATGAAATTTGGTGGCTGAAGATGGGTCTGATTAAGAACAAAGTCATCGACTTGGTTCCACTTGGAGAAGGTCATAAGATTGCATCTTTGGGTTGATCTCAGACCTAGCAAAATCCATCAGATTCCACCCTGGATGTGTTGATGGGCAGTGAATCACCCTGAGGTTGCACTCGGACTCCTTCTTCAAATGCATCCTCAACTTCTACCTTTGATGGCCAAGATCTCCTTGAAACTGCTAAAGTCTCACCAAAGTGGATCCTCCTTGAGGATGAGTCCCTAATTTCCACCTTCTTTCTCAAGAATGTTGTAGAATCCATGACTTGCACTCCTTGTCTAACAAGGTCATCATTTAGATGGATGTAATCTAGTTTACATGGTTGTAAGCAAAGACAAACCCTGAACTCTCCAAGATTGATGTTTGAGCTTGGCGTAATGCTGATTCCTTTCCTTGTCATTGGTAGTTCAGACCCTAGCTTCTCACTGCCACTGTGGTTAGCACTGCTCCTATTAGAGGCATCAACGTCTTGTTGCAGGACTTGGTGCTGTGAAGGCCTGAATGCCTTCTCTGAGCTTCTAGCTGAATGGTGATGCTGAAGTTGTCTCATAGAATCCAGTCAACTCACCTGGTGTTGGCCATTCTTGTATGGGGGCCTGTGAACTCACCTAAAAGACCTCAGTTTCTTGAGATTGGCATAAGCTCTTCTTGTGAATACCATCTCAACTTACTAGATGGCCCTAAGAACTTGGTTCAGGCATGGTGGCATGACTGTCCTCAGAGCCTTGCTTTGTCTTGAAAGTCCATCATTTCCTTCAGGTGGTTTTGAGGTCTATCTTGGAAAGCTCATCTAGCATCATCCAATGGATGCCTAATTGACTGTGACTTGAAGTCAGTGGACTGAGGCTCTCTAACATATTTCTCCAGGAGCTCCTTGACTTGAAGTCACTCCTCTGGACTCATCCAAAAGTAAAGTGGTGAAATCATAATTTGTTGAGACTCTACATATTAGCCTTGAGGCTAAAGCTCTCGGAGGTTGAATAAGAAGTTAGACTTGACAAGTTCTTTCCTTACTCATAAGGTGAGCATGTAGATTGGTTGCCATCATGGGTCTCTTTGTCAAACTGCCATGGTCTTCCTAGAAGATGGCCAGCTTGCATGGGCAGGTCTTGCCACACTGAATGACTCATGAATCTTGAGCTCCACTTTGTCATCAGATCTCAGTCATGGACCTAGCTTATCAACCATGCACTAGCGTTAGTGCAAGAACCACCATCTATGATGAGGTTACATCCTTGATGGTGCACTGTGGAAGATGTTCTCCTTTGGATGGTCTCTGAAGGATCCACCATTGCACTGAGGATGACCAGCATTACATCAGGGTACTCAATGTCACTCCTTCTGGTTCAGTCCTCTTCATCTTGGGACTCATATTCTCCTGTAATCAGCATGATTGTTTGGCACTTTGAGATGTGTCCTCACTTGAAACAAGGATCTTTGAGGTTAGAAGACTTAAGGCTCTCTCTGGTGGGTTCAGGGCTAACCTATCTCTTTTTGCCTTTGTCCAAAACATGTCTTGGCTCTTACGTTTGATGTGCTGTTCAGCTTGGATAGGTGGAACAAGTCTTGAAGTCATTGTAGATTTGCCTTCAGCTGATTTTCTTGAGTCCATCCAAGAATTGATCAAGCTTCTTCATCATCATTGACTGTTCCTTAACAACTATAGTCCTCTGATCTGGTACCAAGAAATGCAAATCCCTTAAGGTGGAACATACCTTTATGTCTTTCATGTCATGAGTCTCTTTGTCAGATACCTGATCCCACCAGATGAGGGCATTGTCCGTGAGTTGTGCTATGTCTCCTAGGTCCTGGTTGGTTGTTGATCAAAGATATGGGTAAGCCTAAAAGTTGTTAACATCAGGATGAATTAAGTGTTCATCTCCATCCTCATGAGTCTAGGAGGCATTCTGGTGAAGACCATGGCTCAAGCCATCATCTTCTTCTGGTTGCCGTGGAGGTCCTCTCGGTGATAGTCCTCATCTCCATCTGGCTGGGGTTCCTCCTGAGGACCCTCAGTCTTCAGCTCACGTGCCTTATGGCCTGAATCTTTCGCTGCCTATGGATAACATGGCTTTCTCTGCTATAATTAGGTGCTGGCCCATTGAAAAAATTTTAGCTGCTTCTGGGAAAACGCAATTGAATCGTCTCCGAATGGGCTGAATTTTAGTCTGGATTCACAGAAGCTCTTGGATAATGGAAGGGTGAAGTGAACTGATGAACGTGATAAATCACAAACTTAGAGCTAGGAGGGCTGGTCTCAACTAGGTTCTAGTTCTTAGAAAACTTGTTGGTTGGAAGGACAGCTTGACCTTCTAACTTACAAAAGTAAAAGGACCTATTCCTAAAATGTTCTTGACTCATGGCAAAACAGACCTTAGAAATGGAAGGTGGTCCATGTGCCTCTTTGGGTGAAGAAACTCATTGTCCTTAGAGGAACTTAACTCTTACCTTGGTAGCTGGTGCACAAAAAGTTGATCTACTGGGAAACTATCAGTAGGGTTAAGGAAGCTCGCGGTTCCTCGGTTGTGCTTGGCCTTTGGATGAATTTCTCTTCCTTCCAAGCCTGATTCAAGGATGAGAAGATTAGGTGAGAAACTCTTAGGCTTCTGGATAGGGGTTTTCTGGTTGGTAGATGGAAGGTGAAGTGAACCATGATGAACCTCGTGATAAATCACAAACTTAGAGCTAGGAGGGCTGGTCTCAACTAGGTTCTATGAGAAAACTCTACTTTATTAATAGGTTGTCGAACTACAATGCTGGAAGGAGCCTTATTAATATGCTCGACAGCTTGACCTTCTAGTCGACTGGAAAGTTTACAAAAGTGCACAAAGGAAATGTGTATGGGACCTATTCCTAAAATGTTCTTGACTCAAAATGTAAAGCTAGATCCTACCCTGCAAAACAGAAAGAGGCATGTAAACTTACCTTAACTCACCTCACGGCCAAGAAATGGAAGGTGGCTCCTTGTGGCATTTGCTCCTAGTCTTGACTTGGAGTAGGGTTAAAATCTTTGGGCCTGACCTCTCTTGCCACTAAAGCCCAAGTCTCTGATGTCCTTGTGTTGTTGAGAAGCCTTTGGACTCTTTTGCTCTTCTGGCCCATTGTCCTTAGCTGCTCTTCCTCTAGAGCTTGTCGGCTGAATTTGTGGAAGAGTGCTCTTGATCTGCTTCTTGTCATTGCTCCTGGAGGTACCACTGGTGTAGATACTTCCTCTAAGTGCATGTCCTGGAGCTGGTAGCTCATTTGGTCCGAGTCCTCTTGTAGAAGTTGTGTACTGCTGGATGGCTGTACCGCTGGATTGTGCGTACTGGCGGAATGACTTCAGGACCGCCAAGTTGATCCAGTCGGCGGTGTCATCAGGGGACCGGTGTCATCCACGTCCCCACCAAGTGTGCGGAAGCTTGGGCCTCTCCGCGATGTTGACCGGTCTGGTCCTATAGGTCGAGGTCCGCGGTACTGTCTGGTCCGCAGGCGCCCAGATGGTCCTGCTGTCTCGGCAAGCTTCCTGGTCGGCCAGTCTGGTCTCCTGGCTGGATGTACGACCTGATGTCCTCATCATTCCCTCCCTCTTCAGTAGGTTTTGTCCTCAAACTGGTTCATCTGCATGGAAAGGGGCCAAGTCAGTAACATTGAACGTATTGGACACATTAAACTCACCTGGAGCTCGATCCGTTTGTTGTTGATCCTCTCGAGCACTCTGAATGGTCCATCTCCTCTTGGTGCTAGCTTGGAACTCCTTAGGTTTGGGAACCTCTCCTGCCGTAGGTGTAGCCACACCCAATCGCCTGGTTGAAAGATCACCTCCTTTCTTCCTTTGTTGGCATGAGTCACGACTGTCCGGTCCTCTTCTCCAAGTTTCTGCTACCTTCTGGTGTAACCTCCTTATGAACTCTGCTTTGGATGCTCCTGAGGTTGGTCATCTCAGCTGGTGGCAGTGGTGTTTGCTCCAATGGGGTGAGAGGGTTGAAGCCGTATACCACTTCAAATGGTGTCTTCTTGGTTGCTGAGTGCACGGCTCGGTTGTAGCGAACTCAATGAATGGCAGGCACTCCACCCAAGTCTTTAGGTTCTTCCCTAGTGTAGTTCTGAGAAGAGTTGATAGTGTCCTGTTGACAACTTCAGTTTGGCCATCGGTTTGAGGATGGCAAGTGGTTGAGAAGAGTAGCTTCGTGCCTAGCTTTCTCAAAGGGTCCTCCAGAAATGGCTGAGGAACTTGGTGTCCCTATCTGATACGATGGTCCTTGGCACTCCATGAAGCCGTACTATCTCCCCTGAAGACCAGCTCGGCTGTTTGCGTGGCATCATTGACATTGGCACATGGAATGAAATATGCCATCTTGGAGAATCTGTCCACTACAAAGATTGCATCTTTGTGGTTGATCTTGGGCAGACCTAGAACAAAGTCCATTGAGATGTCCACCCATGGATGTGTAGGTATGGGCAGTGGGAGATACAACCCGTGAGGTTGCACTCTGGACTTTGCCTTCTTGCAAGTGATGCATCTTGCACAATGAGCTTCTACTGTCCTCTTGATGTGTAGCCAGTAGAAGTGATCCTTGACCACTGCTAGAGTCTTGTCGACACCAAAGTGGCCCATGAGTCCTCCTCCATGAGCTTCTCGGATGATAAGCTCCCTTAATGATCCTTGGGGTATAAAACTTGCCATGACTCCCTGTGCCACACTCCTTGTAGCTCTCAGCAAAGTCAGGATCATCCTTGTAGAGGTCCTTGATGTGCTCGAATCCTAGGACCTTTGCCTCCATGGTTGATATCAAGGCAAACCTCCTTGATAATGCATCGGCTACCACATTGTCTTTGCCCTTCTTGTACTTGATGACGTACGGGAAGGTCTCTATGAACTCCATCCACCTGGCATGTCTCCTCTTGAGATTGGTTTGCCCTCTGAGGTGTTTGAGAGTCTCGTGATCAATGTGGATCACAAACTCCTTGGACAGCAAGTAATGCTGCCAAGTCTCCAATGCTCGGACAAGGGCATAAAGCTCCTTGTCATAAGTGGGGTAGTTCAGTGAGGCACCACCTAGCTTCTCACTGAATTATGCCACTGGTCTCCCTCCTTGGGTTAGCACTGCTCCTATGCCTATTCCAGAGGCATCACACTCCACTTCAAACGCCTTGTTGAAGTCGGGAAGGACTAGCACTGGTGCATGTGTAAGGCTGTCCTTCAAGGCCTGGAATGCCTTCTCCTGAGCTTCTCCCAAGCTGAATCCCACGTTCTTCTTCACTACTGCCGTCAATGGTGAGGCAATACTGCTGAAGTTGGGCACGAATCTCCTATAGAAGCTGGCCAGTCCGTGGAAGCTCCTCACTTGGCTGATGTTGCATGGTGTTGGCCATTCTTGTATGGCTCGAATCTTCTCTTCATCAACCTGTAGGCCCTGTGAACTTACAACAAAACCTAAAATGACAAGTTTATCAGTACAAAAGATGCACTTCTTGAGATTGGCATAAAGCTCTTCTTGTCGAAGGGTTTTAAGTACCATCTCAAGATGTGTGAGGTGTTCCGTAGGCACTTACTATAAACTAGTATGTCATCAAAGTAAACCACTACAAACTTACTGATGTACGCCCTAAGAACTTGGTTCATAAGGCGCATGAAGGTGCTTGGGGCATTAGTCAAGCCAAATGGCATGACTGTCCACTGTAGAGCCCTTGCTTTGTCATGAAAGCAGTCTTCCATTCATCACCTTCTTTCATCCTGACCTGGTGGTATCCACTCTTGAGGTCTATCTTGGAGAAGACCGTGGCTCCTCTCAGCTCATCTAGCATGTCATCCAGCCGTGGTATTGGATGCCGGTACTTGACTGTGATGTTGTTGATTGCTCGGCAGTACACGCACATGCGCCAAGTCCCATCTGTCTTGGGCACTAGTAGCACTGGTACGGCACATGGACTGAGGCTCTCTCGAACATAGCCTTTCTCCAGGAGCTCCTTGACTTGCTTCTCAAGCTCCTTGGACTCCTCTGGACTCATCCGGTAGGCTGGCCGGTTGGGCAGGGCTGCTCCAGACACTAGATCAATCTGGTGTTCTATGCCACGCAAAGGAGGCTAGCCTGTTGGTATCTCCTCTGGAAATACATCCTGGAACTTGTTGAGGAGAGTTGCTACTTCAGGAGGTAGCTCTACCTGTTCTTTTTCTACATTCAGCACTTCTTTGAAAACCATTAGTAACATTAAATCCTTCGAGGCTAAAGCTCTCCGGACATGGCTTGGTTGAATAAGAAAATTAGACTTGATAAGTTTTTTTTCCTTACTCATTTGGAGTTGTAGCTCGTGTACATGGGCAGGTGTAAGAGGAGCCAAGCTGACCTTTCTTTTGTCATGCACAAAAGTGTAGAGATTGGTTCGGCCATCATGCCTGGTCTCTTTGTCAAACTGCCATGGTCTTCCTAGCAGCAGATGGCCAGCTTTCATGGGCACCACGTCGCACACGACTTGGTCTTGGTACTTGCCCACACTGAATGGCACAGTGACTTGCTCATGGATCTTAAGCTCCACTTTGTCATCCAGCCATCTCAGTCTATATGGTCGAGGATGCCTTGTGTTCTCTAGACCTAGCTTATCAACCATATATGCACTAGCAACGTTAGTGCAAGAACCACCATCTATGATGAGGTTACATACCTTGCCCTTGATGGTGCAACGGCTATGGAAGATGTTCTGCCTTTGGATGGTCTCTGAAGGATCCACCATTTCACTGAGGATGTGTCTAGTGACCAGCACTTCCCCCACATCAGGGTACTCAATGTCTCCATACTCCTCTTCTGGTTCATAGTCCTCTTCATCTTGGGACTCATATTCTCCAGCCTCCGTAATCAACATGACTCGGTTGTTTGGGCACTCCCTTGAGATGTGTCCACGTCCCCTACACTTGAAACAAGTTATGTCACGTGATCTTTGAGGGTTAGAAGACTTACCAGGCTCTCTCTGGTCATGGGTGGGTTCAGGAGGCTTGCTCTTGAACCTTGACTCGATCTCTATGCCTTTGCCTTTGTCTACGGGGTTGGGAATGTTGCTTGGTGCCCAAGGTGTCTTAGGCTTGCTGCGGATGTCTTGGCTCTTACGTTTGATGTGCTGCTCAGCCTGGACAGATAGGTGGAACAAGTCTTTGAAGTCATTGTAGATTTGCCTCTCCACCTTGCGGCTGATCCTTTCTTGGAGTCCATCCAAGAATTATGCCATCAATGCTTCTTCATCATCATTGAGCTCCAATCTGTTCCTTAACTTCTCGAACTCTTCATAGTACTCCTCTACTGATCTGGTACCCTGGTTAAGAGTACGAAAACAACGTTGCAAGTCTCTATGAAAGTAAGGTGGAACAAACCTTTGTCGCATGAGATACCAAAATGATACAAGCCTCGAGTGAAGGCTTATACGCGCGTGGGCTGTTTGGAGAAGGTTAGGTGAGAAACTCGACCTTAGACTTCTTGGATAGGGGTTTTTGGGTTGGTATTTGATGGATGGGTGAAGTGAACCATACAAGGGATGATGAACCTCGTGATAAATCACAAACTTAGAGCTAGGAGGGCTGGTCTCAACTAGGTTTTAAGCGCACAAGCTTCTTTGAGAGAATAACTTGTAAAGAAAATTCGATCTTTATTAATTAGCAAAAAGGTTGTCGAACTACAATGCTGGAAGGAGCCTTATTAATATGCTCGACAGCTTGACTTACTAGGGTTGACTCAAATAAGAAAAGGAAACTTTACAAAAGTGCACAAAAGGAAAAGATACAAAAGTGTATAATCGAAAAAGGACCTATTCCTAAAATGTCTTTGACTCAATAAATGTAAATATTCTAGATTCTACCCTGCAAAATAGAAAGAGGCAAATATTCTTATTGAAAACTTACCTTACTTACCTCACGGCCAAGAAATGGAAGGTGGCCGTCCTTGTGGCATGCACGCGCCTTGCTCCAAGTCTTCGACTTGGAGTAGGGTTAGGAATCTTTGGGCCCTTACCTCTCTTGCCACTAAAGCCCAAGTCTCTGATGTTCCTTGTGTTGTTGAGAAGCCTTTGGACTCTACTTTGCACTTCTGGCCCATTGTCCTTAGTTGATCTTCCTCTAGGAGCTTGTCGACCCATAAGCTGAATTTGTGGAAGAGTGCCCTTGATCTGCTTCTTGTCATTGCTCCTTGAGGTACCACTGGTGTAGAGACTTCCTCTAGGTGCATGTCCTTGAGGTACCACTGGTGTAGAGACTTCCTCTAGGTACATCAGTAAGTTTGTGGTAGTATATTTTGATGACATACTTGTTTATAGTAAGTTCCTACGGGAACACCTCACACATCTTGAGATGGTCCTTAAAACCCTTCGACAAGAAGAGCTTATGCCAATCTCAAGAAGTGCACCTTTTGTACTGATAAGCTTGTCTTTTTAGGTTTTGTTGTGAGTTCACAGGGCCTACAGGTTGATGAGGAGAAGATTCGAGCCATACAAGAATGGCCAACACCAGGAAACATCAGCCAAATAAGGAGCTTCCACGGACTGGCCAGCTTCTATAGGAGATTCGTGCCCAAATTCAGCAGTATTGCCTCACCACTGACGGCAGTAGTGAAGAAGAACGTGGGATTCAGCTGGGGAGAAGCTCAGGAGAAGGCATTCCAGGCCTTGAAGGACAGCCTTACGCATGCACCAGTGCTAGTCCTGCCCGACTTCAACAAGACGTTTGAAGTGGAGTGTGGTGCCTCTGGAATAGGCATAGGAGCAGTGCTAACCAAGGAGGGAGACCAGTGGCATACTTCAGTGAGAAGTTAGGTGGTGCCTCACTGAACTACCCCACTTACGACAAGGAGCTTTATGCCCTTGTCCGAGCATTGGAGACTTGGCAGCATTACTTGCTGTCCAAGGAGTTTGTGATCCACACTAATCACGAGACTCTCAAACACCTCAGAGGGCAAACCAATCTCAAGAGGAGACATGCCAGGTGGATGGAGTTCATAGAGACCTTTCCGTGCATCATCAAGTACAAGAAGGGCAAAGATAATGTGGTAGCCGATGCACTATCAAGGAGGTTTTCCTTGATATCAACCATGGAGGCAAAAGTCCTAGGATTCGAGCACATCAAGGATCTATACAAGGATGATCCTGACCTTGCTGAGAGCTACAAGGAGTGTAGCACAGGGAGTCATGGCAAATTCTACATCCATGAGGGATTTTTGTTCCGAGAAAGAAGGCTGTGCATACCACAGGGATCACTAAGGGAGCTTATCATCCGAGAAGCTCATGGAGGAGGACTCATGGGCCACTTTGGTGTCGACAAGACTCTAGCAGTGGTCAAGGAGCACTTCTACTTGCCACACATTAAGAGGACAGTAGAAGCACATTGTGCAAGATGCATCACTTGCAAGAAGGCAAAGTCCCGAGTGCAACCTCACGGGTTGTATCTCCCACTGCCCATACCAACACATCCATGGGTGGACATCTCGATGGATTTTGTTCTAGGTCTGCCAAGATCAACCACAAAGATGCAATCTTTGTAGTGGTGGACAGATTCTCCAAGATGGCACATTTCATCCCATGTGCCAATGTCAATGATGCCACAAACAGCTGAGCTGTTCTTCAGGAGATAGTACGGCTTCATGGAGTGCCAAGGACCATCGTATCAGATAGGGACACCAAGTTCCTCAGCCATTTCTGGAGGACCCTTTGGAGAAAGCTAGGCATGAAGCTACTCTTCTCAACCACTTGCCATCCTCAAACCGATGGCCAAACTGAAGTTGTCAACAGGACACTATCAACTCTTCTCACTACACTAGGGAAGAACCTAAAAACTTGGGTGAGTGCCTGCCATTCAGAGTTCGCTTACAACCGAGCCGTGCACTCAGCAACCAAGAAGACCCCATTTGAAGTGGTATACGGTTTCAACCCTCTCACCCCATTGGAGCAAACACCACTGCCACCAGTTGAGATGACCAACCTCAACGGAGCATCCAAGGCAGAGTTCATAAGGAGGTTACACCAGAAGGTAGCAGAGAACTTGGAGAACAGGACCGGACAGTACGTGACTCATGCCAACAAGGGAAGAAGGGAGGTGATCTTTCAACCAGGCGATTGGGTGTGGCTACACCTACGGCAAGAGAGGTTCCCAAACCTAAGGAGTTCCAAGCTAGCACCAAGAGGAGATGGACCATTCAGAGTGCTCGAGAGGATCAACAACAACGCCTACCGGATCGAGCTCCCAGGTGAGTTTAATGTGTCCAATACGTTCAATGTTACTGACTTAGCCCCTTTCCATGCAGATGAACCAGTTTTGAGGACAAAACCTACTGAAGAGGGAGGGGATGATGAGGACATCAGGTCGTACATCCAGCCAGGAGACCAGACTGGCCGACCAGGAAGCTTGCCCGAGACAGCAGGACCATCTGGCGCGCCTGCCGGAGCAGACAGTACCGCCGGACCTTTGACCTATAGGACCAGACCGGTCAACATCGCCGGCGGAGAGGCCCAAGCTTCCGGCACACTTGGTGGGGACGTGAATGACACCGCCGGTCCCCCTGATGACACCGCCGACTCCGGGATCAACTTGGCGGGTCCTAAAGTCATTCCGGCCAGTACCGCGCACAATCCAGCCAGTACAGGCCATCCAGCCGAGTACACGCACACTTTTACTTCTACACAAGAGGACTCGGACCAAATGAGCTACCAGCTCCAGGACATGCACTTAGAGGAAGTATCTACACCAGTGGTACCTCCAGGAGCAATGACAAGAAGCAGATCAAGAGCACTCTTCCACAAATTCAGCTTATGGGTCGACAAGCTCCTAGAGGAAGATCAACTAAGGACAATGGGCCAGAAGTGCAAAGTAGAGTCCAAAGGCTTCTCAACAACACAAGGAACATCAGAGACTTGGGCTTTAGTGGCAAGAGAGGTCAAGGCCCAAAGATATTTAACCCTACTCCAAGTCGAAGACTAGGAGCAAGGCGCGTGCATGCCACAAGGACGGCCACCTTCCATTTCTTGGCCATGAGGTGAGTTAAGGTAAGTTTACATTTGAATATATGCCTCTTTCTGTTTTGCAGGGTAGGATCTAGTTGCTTTACATTTTTGAGTCAAGAACATTTTAGGAATAGGTCCTTTTTCGGTTATACACTTTTGTATTTTTCCTTTTGTGCACTTTTGTAAACTTTCCTTTTTCTTATTTGAGTCGACCCTAGTAGGTCAAGCTGTCGAGCATATTAATAAGGCTCCTTCCAGCATTGTAGTTCGACAACCTTTTTGATTATTAATAAAGTAGAACTTTTTCCCTACATGTTTTCTCTCTAAGAATCTTGTGCGCTTAGAACCTAGTTGAGACCAGCCCTCCTAGTTCTAAGTTTGTGATTTATCACGAGGTTCATCCGGCGGTGTCATCCACGTCGCCACCAAGTGTGCCGGAAGCTTGGGCCTCTCCGCCGGCAATGCTGACCGGTCTGGTCCTATTGGTCGAGGGTCCGGCGGTACTGCTTGGTCCGGCAGACGTGCCAAATGGCCCGGCTGTCTCGGGCAAGCTTCCTGGTAGGCCAGTCTGGTCTCCTGGCTGGATGTACGACCTGATGTCCTCATCACCGGGCCTACGACCAGCCGGGCCGGACCGATCAACCTTTCCGGCGGAGAGGCCCAAACCTCCGGCCCAACTGGAGGCGACGTGGATGACATCGCCGACCCAATTGGCGATGCCACCGGCTCCGGGATCAACCTGGCTGGCTTCAATGACAATACGGCCAGTACCTCCCACAGTCCAGCCGGTACAGCTGATCCAGCCGATTGCACCACCATTTCAACATCTACACAAAGAGACTCGGACCAGATAAGCTACCAGCTTCAAGACATGCATCTAGATGAAGTTTCTACACCAGTGGTGCCACCAGGAGCAATGACAAGGAGCAGATCAAGGGCGCTCTTCCACAAGTTCAGTTTGTGGGTCGACAAGGTCCTAGAGGATGATCGACAAAGAGCATTGAGCCAAGAGTTCAAGGAAGAGTCCAAAGGCTTCTCAACAATACAAAGGACTCCAGAGACTTGGGCTTTAGTGGCAAGAGAGGTCAGGGCCCAAAGATTCATAACCCTACTCCAAGTCGAAGACTAGGAGCTAGGCGCGTGCATGCCACAAGGTCGGCCACCTTCCATTTCTTGGCCGATAGGTAAGAATGGTAAATTTTCAAATTATATACTTGCCTTTTCTGTTTTGCATGGTAGGATTTAGAATGTTTACATTTTAAGTCAAAGACAATTTAGGTAGAAGTCCTTTTCGGTTATTGCCTTTTTCTAATTTTTCTATTTGTGCACTTTTGTAAGTTATCCATTTTTCTTTGAGTCGACCCTAGAAAGTCAACATGTTGAGCATATTAATAAGTCTCCTTCCAGAATTTTAGTTTGACAACCTTTTTCTGATATTAATAAAAATCGAATTTTCTTTCTACAAGTTTTCCTCTCAAGAACTTGTGTGCTTAGAACCTAGTCGAGACCAGTCCTCCTAGCTCTAAGTTTCTGATTTATCACGAGGTTCATCACCCCTCGTGTGGTTCACTTCACCCTTCCATCGATTACCAAACAGAAACCCCCCATCCAGAAGCCTAAGGTTGAGTTTCTCACCTAATCTTCTCCAAACAGCCCACGCGCATACAGCCTTGATTCGGGGCTTGTATCATATTTGTATCAGAGCTTAAAGCTCCTAAAACCAGGTTGTTTCTGTCCTTTGCTTAGTCTTGTTTCCAGTTCTTGCATTAGTTTAAGTTTCATTCAAAGAAAATAAAAAAAAGAACATCTAAGTTCAATCTGAGTGCATCTAGCTCCTACGTGCATCACTAGGTTCTAGAATTATTCTTTGCATTGCAATTCGTTTTTCCTTTTCTGTTTAAACATATTTCCAATATCATTAAGTTAAATTAAAAAGCAAAGAAAAAGAAAATAGAAAAATACCAAAAAGAAATCAACCAAAAATAGGATCCAAGATATTTAGCATTAATTGTTAAGAGTTTCCATTTTTCAGTTTTTTCCTTTTTTCTAGTTTTTCCTTTTTGCATTTTTCGAATTCTACTATAAAAAGAAAACCCTCCTAATCGATTTAGGAGCAAAATAACTTGTGTTTTCTTCTTGTAGTACGCAATGCAAGAAGGGAATCAAGATGCAGCCAAGGCCATGATGGCCATGTTCACCACCCTCAAAACGCAACTCACATCAATCGGCGAGATGTTGGAGCGCGTGGAGAGGCCGGTGAGATTCCAGACCATAAGGCACGTGAGGGTTGAACCAGACCCTGCTGAGGGTTCTGATCACCCTAGGACACGGCTCGAACAAGGGGAGTCCCAGCCGGTTGGAGATGAAGACACGCAGCCCCACGGCTATCACCCTAGACCGAGAGAACCTCCACGGCAACCAAATGCAGAAGGCGATGGCTTCGAGCCCTATGGTCATCACGAGAGACCAAGAATGCCTCCTAGACATCCTGAGGATGGAGATAAATACGCTTACAACCGGGTAACTCATCCTGATGTTAAATTAACACCTCCTAGTTTTGTAGGAAAAGTAGACCCCGAATCCTATCTAGATTGGGAGAGGAGGATGGATCACATCTTTGATCACTACAACCAACTCACGGATAATGCCCTCATCTGGTGGGATCGTGAGGTTTCTGACCGAAGTAGGAGGAGATTGAGGCCCGTAGAGTCATGGGTCGACATGAAAGATCTCATGAGACAAAGGTTTGTTCCACCTTATTTCCATAGGGATTTGCAACGACGTTTTCGTACTCTTAAGCAGGGCACCAGATCAGAAGAGGAGTACTACGAAGAGTTTGAAAGGCTAAGGAACAGGCTGGAGCTCAATGACGATGAAGAGGCATTGATGGCGCAATTCTTGGATGGGTTGCAAGAGAGAATGAGCCGTAAGGTGGAGAGACAAATCTACAACGACTTCAAGGACTTGTTCCACCTATCTGTCCAGGCTAAGCAGCACATCAGGCGTAAGAGCCAAGAGATCCGCAGCAAGCCTAAGACGCCTTGGGCACCAAGCAATAGCCCCAAGCCCGTAGACAAAGGCAAGTTATAGAGATCGAATCACGGTTCAAGAGCAAGCCTCCTGAGCAAACCCGTGACCAGAGAGAGCCTAGTAAGTCTTCTAACCCTCAGAGATAACGTGACATCACTTGCTTTAAGTGTAGGGGTCGCGGCCACATCTCAAGGGAGTGCCCAAACAACCGTGTCATGCTGATCACGGAAGCTGGAGAGTATGAGTCTCAAGACGAAGATGACTATGAACCAGAAGGAGAATACGGTGGCGTTGAGTACCCTGATGTGGGGAAGTGCTTGTCATTAGATGCATTCTCAGTGCAATGGTGGATCCCTCAGAGACCATTCAAAGGGAGAACATCTTCCACAGCCGGTGCACCATCAAAGGCAAGGTATGTAACCTCATCATAGATGGTGGTTCTTGAACTAACGTTGCTAGTGCGTACAGGGTTGATAAACTAGGTCTAGAGAAGACAAGGCACCCTCAACCGTATAGACTGAGATGGCTCGATGACAAAGTGGAGCTCAAGATCCATGAGCAAGAAACTGTGCCATTCAGTGTGGGCAGAAACCAAGACCAGGTAGTGTGCAACGTGGTGCCAATGCAAGCTGGCCACCTTCTGCTAGGAAGGCCATGGCAGTTTGACAAGGAGACCAGGCATGATGGCTGAACCAATCTCTACACCTTTGTGCACGACAAGAGAAAGGTCAGCCTAGCTCCTCTCACACCTGCTCAGGTACATGAGCTACAGCAACGAATGAGTAAGGAAAAGAAACTCGTTAAATCAAATTTTCTTATTCAACCAAGTCATGTCCGGAGAGCTTTGGCCTCGAAGGATTTAATGTTGCTAATGGTCTTTAAGGAGATTTTGAGTGTAGAAAAGCAACAGGTAGAGCTACCTCCTGAAGTAGCAGCTTTCCTCAACAAGTTCCAGGATGTATTTCAAGAGGAGATACCAGCAGGCTTGCCTCCCCTACGCGGCATAGAGCACCAGATCGACCTCGTGCCCGGAGCAGCCCTGCCTAACCGGCCAGCCTACCGGATGAGCCCAGAGAAGTCAAAGGAGCTTGAGAAGCAAGTCAAGGAGCTGTTGGAGAAAGGCTATGTTCGAGAGAGCCTCAGTCCATGTGCCGTACCAGTACTGCTAGTACCCAAGAAGGATGGGACTTGGCGAATGTGCGTGGACAGCTGAGCAATCAACAACATCACAGTCAAGTACCGGCACCCGATCCCATGGCTGGATGACATGCTAGATGAGGATAGTGGAGCCATGGTCTTCTCCAAGATAGACCTCAAGAGGTGGATACCACCAGGTCAGAATGAAGGAGGGTGATGAGTGGAAGACCGCTTTCAAGACAAAGCAAGGGCTCTACGAGTGGACAGTCATGCCATTCGGCTTGACTAATGCCCCAAGCACCTTCATGCACCTTATGAACCAAGTTCTTAGGGCGTACATCAGTAAGTTCGTTGTTGTTTACGTTGATGACATTTTAGTTTACAGTAAGTGCCTACGGGATCACCTCACACATCTTGAGTTGGTACTTAAAACCCTTCAACAAGAAGAGCTTTATGCCAATCTCAAGAAGTGCATCTTTTGTACTGATAAACTTGTCTTCTTAGATTTTGTTGTAAGTTCACAGGGTTTACAGGTTGATGAAAAGAAGATTCGAGCCATAAAAGAATGACCAACACCGAGCAACATCAGCCAAGTGAGGAGCTTCCACGGTCTGGCCAGCTTCTACAGAAGATTCTTGCCCAACTTCAGCAGTATTGCCTCACCATTGATGGCAGTAGTGAAGAAGAACGTGGGATTCAGCTGGGGAGAAGCTCAGGAGAAGGCATTCCAAGCCTTTAAGGACAGCCTTACGCATGCACCAGTGCTAGTCCTGCCCGAGTTCAACAAGATGTTTGAAGTGGAGTGTGATGCCTCTGAAATAGGCATAGGAGCAGTGCTAACCCAAGGAGGAAGGCCAGTAGCATACCTCAGTGAAAAGCTAGGCGGTGCCTCACTCAACTACCCCACCTACGACAAGGAGCTCTATGCCCTAGTCCGAACATTGGAGACTTGGCAGCATTACATGTTTTCCAAGGAGTTCGTGATCCACACTGATCACGAGACTCTCAAACACCTCACAGGGCAAACCAATCTCAAGAAGAGACATGCCAGGTTGATGGAGTTCATAGAGACCTTCCCGTACGTCATCAAGTACAAGAAGGGCAAAGACAATGTGGTAGCCGATGCACTATCAAGGAGGTTTGCCTTGATATCCACCATGGAGGAAAAGGTCTTAGGATTCGAGCACATCAAGGACCTATATAAGGATGATCCTGACTTTGCTGAGAGCTACAAGGAGTGTGGCACAGGAAGTCATGGCAAGTTCTACATCTACGAGGGGTTCTTGTTGCGAGAGAGAAGGCTGTGCATAACAGAAGCTCATGGAGGAGGACTCATGGGCCACTTTGGTGTTGACAAGACACTAGCAGTGGTCAAGGAGCACTTCTAGTGGCCACACATCAAGAGGTCAGTAGAAGCCCATTGTGCAAGGTGCATCACCTGCAAAAAGGCGAAGTCCCGGGTGCACCCTCACGGGTTGCATCTCCCCCTGCCCATACCTACACATCCATCGGTGGAAATCTCAATGGACTTCGTTCTAGGTCTGCCCAAGATCAACCACAAAGATGCTATCTTTGTTGTGGTGGACAGATTCTCCAAGATGGCACATTTCATCCCATGTGCCAATGTCAATGATGCCACGCAAACAGCCGAGCTGCTCTTCAGGGAGATAGTACGGCTTCACGGAGTGCCAAGGACCATCGTGTCAGACAGGGACACAAATTACTCAGCAACTTCTGGAGGACCCTCTGGAGGAAGTTAGGCACAAACCTGCTCTTCTCTACCACCTGTCATCCTCAAACCGATGGCCAAACTGAAGTAGTCAACCGGACATTGTCGACTCTTCTCAGGACTACACTAGGGAAGAACCTCAAGACTTGGGTGGAGTGCCTGCCATTCATAGAGATCACATAAAACCGAGCCGTGCATTCAGCAACCAAGAAGACCCCATTTGAAGTAGTCTACGGCTTCAACGCTCTAACACCCCTAGAGCAAACGCCACTGCCACCAGCAGAGATGACCAACCAGAATGGAGCATCCAAAGCGGAGTTCATCAAGAGGATACACCAGAAGGTAGCAGAAAACTTGGAGAAGAGGAGGGGACAGTACGTGACCCACGCCAGCAAAGGGAGAAAGGAGATGATTTTTCAACCAGGCGATTGGGTGTGGCTACACCTACGGAGTTCCAAGCTGGCCCCAAGAGGAGATGGAACATTCAGAGTACTGGAGAGGATCAACAACAACGCCTACCGGATCGAGCTTCCAGGTGAGTTCAATGTGTCTAACACATTCAACGTAACTGATTTAGCTACTTTCCTTGCAGATGAACCAGTTTTGAGGTCAAAACCTACTGAAGGGGAAGGGGATGATGAGGGCATCAGATCATATGGCTGGCCAGGGGATCAATCTGGCCGACCAGAGTGCTTGCCCGAGACAGCCGGGCCATTTGGCGCTCCTGCCAGCCCAAGCGGTACCGCCGGGCCTACGACCAGCCGGGCCGGACCGACCAATCTTTCTGGCAGAGAGACCCAAACCCCCAGCCCAACTGGCGGCAACGTGGATGACACCGCGGGCCCAATTGGTGACGCCGCCGGCTTCGGGATCAACTTGTTCAGCTCCGATGACAATACGGCCAGCACCTCGCACAGTCCAGCCGGTACAGCCGATCCAGCCGATTGCACCACCATTTCATCATCTACACAAAGAGACTCGCACCAGATAAGCTACCAGCTTCAAGACATGCATCTAGATGAAGTTTCTACACCAGTGGTGCCACCAGGAGCAATGACAAGGAGCAGATTAAGGGCGCTCTTCCACAATCTCAGCTTGTGGGTCGACAAGCTCCTAGAGGATGATCGACAAAGAACATTGGGCCAAGAGTGCAAAGAAGAGTCCAAATGCTTCTCAACAACCCGAATGACTTCAGAGACTTGGGCTTTAGTAGCAAGAGAGGTCAAGGGCCAACAATTCCTAACCCTACTCCAAGTCGAAGACTAGGAGCAAGGCGCGTGTATGCCACAAGGTCGGCCACCTTCCATTTCTTGGCCGATAGGTAAGAATTGTAGGTTTTCAATTAATATACTTGCCTTTTTCTGTTTTGCAGGGTAGGATTTAGAATATTTACATTTTGAGTCAAAGACAATTTAGGTAGAAGTCCTTTTTTCGGTTATTCACTTTTTTAATTTTTCCATTTTTGCACTTTTGTAAGTTTTCCATTTTTCTTTGAGTCGACCCTAGAAGGTCAAGCTGTCGAGCATATTAATAAGGCTCCTTCCAGCATTGTAGTTCGACAACCTTTTTCTGATATTAATAAAGATCGAATTTTCTTTCTACAAGTTTTTCTCTCAAGAGACTTGTGCGCTTAGAACCTAGTCGAGACCAGCCCTCCTAGCTCTAAGTTTGTGATTTATCACGAGGTTCATCACCCCTCGTGTGGTTCACTTCACCCTTCCATCCATTACCAAACAGAGAACCCCCATCCAGAAGCCTAAGGTTGAGTTTCTCACCTAATCTTCTCCAAACAGCCCACGCGTGTACAGCCTTGATTCGAGGCTTGTATCAAATACCCACCAGAAAATCCCCATCCAGAAGCCTAAGGCCGAGTTTCTAGCCTAATCTTCTCCAACCAGTCCACGCATGTTACGGCCTTGATTCAAGGCTTGTATCATTTTGGTATCAGAGCTTAAGCTCCTAAAACCAGGTTGCTTCTATCCTTTACTTTAGTATTAATTCCAATTCGTGCATTAGTTCAAGTTTTATTCAAAAAAAAAAATAACATCTAGAATTCAAACCGTGTGCATCTAGCTTCTAAGTGCATCACTAGTGTCTAGAATCATTCTTTGCATTACAATTTTGGGTTTTCATTTTTGTTTAAGCAAAATTTCCGTTCTTAATTAATTTAAATCAAAAGAAAAAAAAATAGAAAACTACCAAGAAAATAGACCAAAAAAGATATAGGAGATTTGCGC
Organism: Pugionium cornutum; assembly: GCA_018901935.1. Lineage (NCBI taxonomy): Eukaryota > Viridiplantae > Streptophyta > Magnoliopsida > Brassicales > Brassicaceae > Pugionium > Pugionium cornutum. The sequence continues at coordinate 18,028,865 of CM032162.1, read as the reverse complement.
ATTAATTGTTAGAAAGTATCCATTTTTCTACTCTTTCCTTTTTCTCAAATTTTCCTTTTCTTCTATTTGCCTCTTCTACTATAAAAGAAAACTCTCGTAATAAATTTTGGAGCAAATTAACTTGTTTTTCTTCTTGTAGCACACAATGGCTGAAGGAAACCAAAATGCAACCGAAGCCATGATAGCCATGTTCACCATCCTCCAAACACAACTCACATCAATCAGCGAGAGGCTGGAGCGCGTGGAGAGGCCGGTGATATTCCAGGCCATAAGGCACGTGAGGGCTGACCATGACCTTGCTGAAGGTCCTGATCACCCTAGGACACGGCCAGAACAGCAGGATCCCCAGCCGGATGGAGATGAGGACGCACAGCCTCACGGCAATCACCCTAGGCCGAGAGGACATCCACGGCAACCAGAAGCAGAGGGCAATGGATACGAGCCCTATGGTCATCACCAGAGATCAAGGATGCCCCCTAGACATCATGAGGATGGATATGACTACGCCTAAAATCAGGTAAACAGTCATGATGTCAAGTTAACACCTCCTAGTTTTGCAGGAAAACTAGACCCCGAGGCCTATCTAGATTGGGAAAGGAGGATGGATCACATCTTTGACCATTACAACCAGCAAGGCCCTAGGAGAGTCTCCATGGCAGTAGCAAAACTCACGGATAATGCCCTCATCTGGTGGGATCGTGAGGCTTCTGACATGAAGGACCTCATGAGGCAAAGGTTTGTCCCACCTTATTTGCATAGGGATTTGCAACGACGTTTTCGTACTCCTAAACAGGGCACAAGATCAGTAGATGAGTACTACGAGGAGTTTGAAAGGCTAAGGAACAGGCTAGAGCTCAATGACGATGAGGAGGCATTGATGGATCAATTCTTGGATGGGTTGCAAGAGAGGATCAGCCAAAAAGTGGAGAGACAAATCTACAATGATTTCAAGAACTTGTTCCACCTCTCTATCCAGGCTGAGCAGCACATCAGGCGTAAGAGCCAAGGTCTACACAGCAAGCGTAAGACACCTTGGGCACCAAGCATTGGCACCAAGCCCGTAGACATGGGCAAGAGTATTGAAGTCGAATCATGGTTCAAGAGCAAACCTCCTGAGCAAACCAATGACCAGAGAGAGCCTAGTAAGTCTTCTAACCCTAAGAGATCACGTGACATCACTTTTTTAAGTGTAGGGGTCGCGGTCACATCTCAAGGGAGTGCCCAAACAACCGAGTCATGCTGGTCACGGACGCTAGAGAGTATGAGTCTCAAGATGAAGAGGACTTTGAACCAGAAGGAGAATACGGTGACATTGAGTACCCTAATGTTGGGGAAGTGCTGGTCACTAGATGCATCCTCAGTGCAATGGTAGACCCCTCCGAGACCATACAAAGGGAGAACATCTTCCACAGCCGGTGCACCATCAAGAGCAAGGTATGTAATCTCATCATAGATGGTGGTTCTTGCACTAATGTGGCTAGTGCGTACATGGTTGATAAGCTAGGTCTAGAAAAGACAAGGCACCTCCGGCCATATAGACTGAGATGGCTAGATGACAAGGTGGAGCTCAAGATCCATGAGCAAGTAATCGTGCCATTCAGTATAGGCAGATACCAAGACCAGGTAGTCTGTGATGCAGTACCTATGCAAGCTGGCCATCTTCTGCTAGGAAGGTCATGGCAGTTTGACAAGGAGACAAGGCATGATGGCCGAACGAATCTCTACACATTTGTGCATGATAAGAGAAAGGTCAGCCTACCTCCTCTTACGCCTGCCCAGGTACACGAGCTACAACAACAAATGAGTAAGGAAAAGAAACTCATTAAGTCTAATTTTCTCATTCAACTAAGTCATGTCCGGAGAGCTCTAGGCTCAAAGGATTTAATGTTACTAATGGTTTTCAAAGAGGTTTTGAGTGTAGAGAAAGAACAAGTAGAGCTACCTCCAGAAGTAGCAGCCCTCCTCATCAAATTCCAGGATGTATTCCCTGAGGAGATACCAGCAGCCTTGCCTCCCTTACGCGGCATAGAGCACTAGATCAATCTTGTGCCCGGAGCAGCCTTACCCAATCGGCCAGCCTACCGGATGAGTCCTGAGGAGTCCAAGGAGCTTGAGAAGCAGGTTAAGGAGCTCCTGGAGAAGGGCTATGTTCGAGAGAGCCTCAGTCCATGTTCCGTACCAGTGCTCCTAGTCCCCAAGAAGGATGGGACTTGGCGAATGTGCGTAGACTGCCGAGCAATCAACAACATTACAGTCAAGTACCAGCATCCTATACCACGGCTGGACGACATGCTACATTAACTGAGTGGAGCCACCACTACAAGAAAACTGCCAATTTGCGACTGCAATTTGCGACTACATACGTGGTCGCAAAAATTGCGACCACATTTTCCATGGTTTAGCGACTAATTTGCGACTACGGAATAGTAGTCGCAAATTGGTCGCAAATATGTGACCAATAAGTGTGGTCGCAAATCAGTCGCAATATGCAACCAATTAGCGACTGAGATGCGACTGCCTTGAGACTGACCCTGGTAGTCGCTAATCAGTCGCAAAATTGCGACTGATTAGCGACTACATATGGAAAATCAGGTGGTAGTCTCTTATTGGTCGCTAAAAATGCGACCAATTTGCGACTACGGTATGTAGTGGCTCTGTAGTCACAAAGTGGTGGCAAAGTGCCACCATAAAAAACATGTGCGTGTTAGGTATAACGACATTTAAGCGACTACATAGCTGTAGTCGCAAAGTAGTGGCAAGTCAGTGGCAAAGTAGTCGCAAAGTAGTCGCAAAATGTTGTATATATATGCACCATCCCATTCTCTCATTTGCGAAATCAAAAGTAAAAAGTTTTGTAAAACATGTGGGGAAATTATAACAATTCGAGAGATTGGATGTACAGAAGAATTGATAATGAAACAAGAAATATCTCGGCGGAATTTGCACAAGGCATGGAGCAGTTCATGAATTTTGCAAGTAGTCAACCTATAGCTCAAAGTAGTGGAGGTAAGTTTTTCTGTCCTTGTATTAATTGAAAAAATGATAAATTTATTCCGGGACGAAAAATATGGAGTCATCCATATAGTCGAGGGTTTATGCCAAATTATTATATTTGGTATAAACATGGAGAAGAGCTGAATGTTCAGTTAGGGACGAGTATTACTAGTCGGGGTGATGTACCAAGAAATCAGGGACGTGATTGTAGTAGTGATGAAACAGTTGGTATATCCGGTAATAGATATGTTGAAATGGTGACGGATGCATTTCGTGAGACAACGACTGATGATCAGCATCAGTACTATAATCAGAACGAAGAAAATTAGAATTATAATTATGAAGAAGAACGGCCTAATGAAGAAGCAGAAAAGTTTTACAACATGTTAGAAGCTGCAAAAAATCCATTGTATGATGGGTGTCATGAAGGGCACTCACAATTATCTTTAGCTGCTCGGTTTATGAACATCAAATCTGATTTTAATTTACCTGAAAAATGTATGGATTCTTGGGCGGAGCTATTTACAGAATATTTACCCGACGAGAATCAGGCGACGGGTTCATATTATGAAACCGAAAAATTGATGCAAAATTTAGGCCTCCCGTTTTATACAATTGACGTGTGTGTTAAAAATTGTATGATATTCTGGAAAGAAGATGAGAAATGGGAAAAATGCAAATTTTGCGATTCCCCCCGGTATAAGCCAAGCGAGGGCAGGACGAGAATACCTTTCAGTCGTATGTGGTATTTACCTATAGGTGATAGACTTAAAAGAATGTATCAAAGCGAGAAAACCACAGAGGCAATGAGGTGGCACGCAGAGCATGAAGCAGAAGACGGAGAAATGAGTCATCCATCTGATGCTGCAGAGTGGAAAATTTTTCAAGATTTACATCCTAGATTTGCTGCTGAATCTCGAAATGTTTATCTTGGCTTATGTACTGATGGGTTCAACCCATTTGGGATGTCTCGTAATCATTCATTATGGCCGGTGATTATCACTCCATATAATTTGCCACCGGAGATGTGTATGAAGAAAGAGTATTTGTTTCTAACTATTTTGAATTCGGGGCCAAATCATCCGCGTGCTAGTCTGGACATATTCCTACGTCCTTTGATTGATGAGTTGAAAGAATTATGGTCTATCGGAGTTGATGCATACGATGTATCGCTGAACCAAAATTTCAATCTAAAAGCTGTGTTACTTTGGACGATAAGCGACTTTCCCGCTTATGGAATGTTATCAGGATGGACAACGCATGGAAGGCTGGCTTGTCCAATTTGTATGGATGATACGAAGGCATTTCAATTACCAAATGGGAGAAAGACGTGTTGGTTTGATTGTCATCGAAGGTTTCTTCCTAATGGTCACCCGTTACAGAAAAATAAAACAAATTTTTTGAAAGGGAAGCACGCTTTGAATGACTGTCCTCCACAATCATTGACAGGTGAACAAGTTTTGTACGAGCGAATAAAAACTGTCAATCCTTTAAGAACTTCTGAGTGCGGCGGAAACGGTCATGAAAGTAAAGAAGAAGGTTATGGCAGCTGGCATAATTGGCACAAAGAAAGTATATTTTGGGAGTTGCCATACTCGACAGATCTTAACCTTCGACATAATCTTGATGTGATGCATATAGAGAAGAATTTCTTCGATAACATCATTAATACTATTATGAATGTGAAAGAGAAATCAAAAGATACAGTGAAGTCAAGGTTGGATATTGCAAAGTTTTGCTCTCGAAAAGAGTTGCACGTGGATGGTCGGGGTAATGCTCCATTCCCTATATTTCGATTGACCCAAAAAGCGAAAGAACGGTTATTGGAATGTATAAAAAATGATGTCAAATTTCCGGACGGCTATGCGGCAGATTTAGCAAATTGTGTGGATATGGATGGACTAAAGTTTTCGGGTATGAAAAGCCATGACTGCCATGTTTTTATGGAAAGACTTCTCCCTTTCATATTTGCAGAACTTTTACCACAGAACGTTCATCTAGCATTATCAGGTAAATATAGTAATAACTATATTTTTAATTGGAAATACGTAAATTAATAATAATTACCTGAACTAATTAATTGTCGATGGTAATTAATATATATATATATATATATATATATATATATATATAGGGATTGGAGGATTTTTCCGTGATTTATGGTCCAGATCATTAAAACAAAACCGTGTCCAAATTCTGAAGGAAAATATAGTCATAATTTTGTGCAATTTGGAAAAGATCTTTCCGCCTTCATTTTTCGACATCATGGAGCATCTTCCTGTACATCTACCATACGAAACTGAACTTGGTAGACCTGTGCAATATAGGTGGATGTATCCATTTGAAAGGTTTTTTAAAAAACTTAAAAGCAAGGCGAAGAACAAACGATATGCTGCAGGGTCGATTGTTGAATCATATGTGAATGATGAGATATCTTACTTCTCAGAACATTACTTTGCTGAACACATATGCACGAAAAACAAGTAACCATGTTATGACGTTTATGAATTAATTATTTTATTATATAATATATAAGTAATATATATAATATATATAAACCATATATGTACAGGTCTACAAGATTCGATGAAGGTGACGTGCCTGTATATCCAGATCCCGGAGTACCGGATATATTTACGCACATGGGTCGTCCAAGTGGTAAATATAAAGAAATATGGCTCTCCCAAAAAGAATATAAATATGCACATGCATATGTATTACGGAATTGTGAATATTTTCGGCCACTAGAGAGGTATATGAAAACAATTAATTACATTTATTACATTTCATTTCATTGTATTAAGAAATATATAATAATTTTCAATATTTACTGTTGTAGCATGTTTGAAGATCATATTCGATGTACGTATCCATATCTTTCGGAAGATGACATTTCATCTAAAAGAGAGGAAGAGTTCCACATATGGGTTAGGGATTATGTATGTTTAATTAATTATTTGATATATATATATTATATTTTATTTATTAATTTGGAAATACTAATTAAGTTTAATTTTTGATATATGATCAAAGGTCAATTCATGCAGTTCCACAGATTCATGTGTATTTCCTATATGGGCTCAAGAATTAGTTCAAGGTCCGATGAATAAAGCATCCACTTGGCCGATGTATTTTACAAGAGGTTATATATTCCACACGAAGAAACATGGACATAGAAGAAAGACATGTAACTACGGTATTTGTGTGAAGGGGGACAATTACTCAGATGCATCTGATGAAGCTGATTTCTACGGTATTTTAACAGATATCATTCAACTTGAGTATGTCGGACTCCTAAATTTGAAGATCACGCTTTTTAAATGTGAATGGTATGATCCTACACCCTCAAGAGGTACTCGGAAGTCCCGATTGCGAAACGGGAACGAATGAACAAACTATCACTCTTGATAGTTTGTTACAAACTCCGGGCCGCGAACAGTATTTGACTGTGCTTTCTCCAGAAGCGGCTCCTAATACAATGTGGTAAGCATTTTTTATAAATAGCTAATTTTTTAATAAATATTTATTAAAATTAAAATTATATTAATATAATTTTACATTTTTTTAATAAATATTAGGTTTGACCGCGATAACGGGGCTATTACTCGTCAAATCGCTAAAATTTTGAAAAATAAATTTGACGGTCCGTACTACAGTTGGACTGTCGTACCTCCTGAGAGGTAGGAGAAATATTTTATAGAATTTGCGGTAAGTATTGTTTTTTAAATTGTGTAAATATTTTATAAAATATAAAAAATATATACTAATATTTTTTAACTCAATTTCATGCAATCGTACACCTGGGATCCTCTGATCACCCTGGTGGTACGAAAAGAGTTCGAGGACGTCTGCGTAAGGCGGATGAAAGGGATGGTGAGCACGGTTCATACAACCGGAAAACGTCCCAGATGGATTTCCCCAAATTTGTACAATATTATGACAGCATATTGGGCAACCAAAACATCTACCGAGAGGAGTACGAAATCCTCGCATAACCACAACTCCACTCGGGATGGTCTTGGCCCGCATAAACATTTATCGGAACAAAAATCCTACATTCAGGTCCAGCAGGAAATGGTAAGTAAACATTTTTATTTTTTAATTAATATTTTTTCTCACAATTAAATAATATTTTAATATTTGTGAAGGAACATAATTTGGGACAACCAGTCTCAATAGGTGAGGTCTTTATAATGACTCACACAAGACCGGATGGTTCATATGTAGATTTGAAAGCAAAACAAATCTGTGAAGCATACGAAAGAAACATCCAAGAGAAGATGGCGATCGTGGAGGTCGATCCAACAGAAATATCCGATGGAACCTCCGGTCCAATTGAGCTGACTCAAGCACAGAAGAATGAGATCTTCTTACAGGTAAAAAAAATTTTTCAAACTTTTTTCTTTTTTCAAACTTTAATTTACGTTTTTGTAATTTTCTAGTCATCTGTTCCTGATGAACGAGGCCGTCTTTATGGACTCGGTAGTGATACAAGCCTTGATTCAAGGATGTATGCGCGTGGGCTGTTTGTAGTAGATTAGGTGAGAAACTCAACCTTAGGCTTCTGGATGGGGGTTTTCTGTTTGGTAATAGATGGAAGGTTGAAGTGAACAACACAAGGGATGATGAACCTCGTGATAAATCACAAACTTAGAGCTAGGAGGGCTGGTCTCAACTAGGTTTTAAGCGCACAAGCTTCTTTGAGAGAATAACTTGTAAAGAAAATTCGATCTTTATTAATTAGCAAAAAGGTTGTCGAACTACAATGCTGGAAGGAGCCTTATTAATATGCTCGACAGCTTGACCTTCTAGGGTCGACTCAAACAAAGAAAAGGAAAGCTTACAAAAGTGCACAAAAGGAAAAGATACAAAAGTGTATAACCGAAAAAGAACCTATTCCTAAAATGTTCTTGACTCAAAAATGTAAAGCATCTAGATCCTACCCTGCAAAACAGAAAGAGGCATATATTCGAATTGAAACTTACCTTAACTTACCTCACGGCCAAGAAATGAAAGGTGGCCTTCCTTGTTGCATGCACGCGCCTTGCTCCTAGTCTTCGACTTGGAGTAGGGTTAAAAATCTTTGGACCCTGACCTCTCTTGCCACTAAAGCCCAAGTCTCTGATGTTCCTTGTGTTGTTGAGAAGCCTTTGGACTCTACTTTGCTCTTCTGGCCCATTGTCCTTAGCTGATCTTCCTCTAGGAGCTTGTCGACCCATAAGCTGAACTTGTGGAAGAGTGCCCAATCTGCTTCTTGTCATTACTCCTTGAGGTACCACTGGTGTAGATACTTCTTCTAGGTGCATGCCCTGGAGCTGGTAGCTCATTTTGTCCGAGTCCTCTTGTCTGGAAGTGGAAATGCGCGTGTACTCGGCTGGATCGGCTGTACCGGCTGGATTGTGCGCAATACTGGCCGGGATGCCTTCAGGACCGGCTTAGTTGATCCCGGAGTTGCCGGCATCACCAGAGGGACCGGGGGTGTCATCCACGTCCCAACCAAGTGTGCCGGAAGCTTGGGCCTCTCCGCCGGCGATGCTGACCGGTCTGGTCCTATAGGTCGAGGGTCCGGCGGTTCTGCCTGGTCTGGTAGACGTGCCAGATGGTCCTGCTGTCTCGGGCAAGCTTCCTGGTCGGCCAGTCTGGTCTCCTGGCTGGATGTACGACCTGATGTCCTCATCAGGTAGCCTCAGCCGCGTATAGTCTACGAGTAGAAGTAGTGGGGTACAAACCCATTCACCCGAGTACGTTATGCTTCAAGAACAAAACGCGTTGATTAAAGCACAAAACGCGCAGATGATGGAAAAATGTGAGAAGATTGAAGAGCTGAACAGAGAAAACCAAAAGAAGATCTCGAGCTTGGAGATGCTCTTCGGATATATCCAACGGACGGATCCCGCATTCGCCTCCTTTATGTGGGATAACGATTGCACAGGGGAACCATCGACGGCTCCGCCAACCACCCCATTTTTCGCCATCAGATTTCCAATTTCCGCCATCGGACAATTAGATTTTTTTTTTTATGTATTTAAAAATTTTCAGTAATAAATGTTATAATTTTAAATTTGTATATTTTTTATTCAATATTTCGTTTACATATTTTTCATTTAATATTATAATATTTTTAATTCATTAATAAAAATTAATAAATATTATAATAATTATTATAATAATATTTTAAACCAATTATATTAATAATTAATCTAAATTATTTTATTAATATTTCGAATTTCAAATAATTAATTTTATTATTGAAATTAATTTTCAAAATTATTATTGAAATTTAAATGTTTAAATATTATTTTACATTTTTTAAAATAATTTAAAAAATATTAATATTATATTTCACTAATATACGAAATTATTTCAATAATAAAAAAATATATATATTTTTTAAATTATTAATAATATTATTTCAATAATAAAAAAAATATTAATATTATTTTTTTTAAATCTATTTACGGTGTAGTCGCAAATTAGTCCTAAATCAGTCGCAATTTTTGCCACCGATTTGCGACTCCTTCATACATGTGGTCGCAAATCAGTCACAAAATATTGCGACTGATTTGCGCAAATCAGTCACAAAAATTTGTGACTGATTTGCGACTTGTACCAAAAACTTTTGACTTTCGCGTTGTGACTCTTAGTCGCAAAACAGTCACAAATTTTTGTGACTGATTTGCAACTGCGGTTCTACCGTAGTCGCAAATCAGTCACAAAAATTTGCAACTGTTTTGCGACTACAAATTTAGCAACCACAACCGTAGTCGCAAAACAGTAGCAAAATTTGTTACGGAAATTCAGTGGCAAATTAGTCGCAAACTAACCACTATGCCCGTGGTCTCAAATCAGTCGCAAATGTGCGACTGATTTGCGACCAATATTTTTTGCGACTATTATTTTGCGACCACATCACGTAGTCGCAAAGTAGTCGCAAAATACAGTTTTGCGACTACTTTGCGACCACTTCCGTGGTCACAAAACGGCTGTTTTCTTGTAGTGCATGGTCTTCTCAAAGATAGACCTCAAGAGTGGATACCACCAGGTCAGAATGAAAGAAGGTGATGAGTGGAAGACTGCTTTCAAGACAAAACAAGGGCTCTACGAGTGGACAGTCATGCCATTTGGCTTGACTAATGCCCCAAGCACCTTCATGTGCCTTATGTACCAAGTTATTAGGGCATACATCAGTAAGTTTGTAGTGGTCTATTTTGATGATATACTTGTTTAGAGTAAGTGCCTACACGAACACCTTACACATCTTGAGATGGTGCTTAAAACCCTTTGACAAAAAGAGCTTTATGCCAATCTCAAGAAGTGCACCTTTTGTACTGACAAGCTTGTTTTCTTAGGCTTTGTTGTAAGTTCACAGGACTTACAGGTTGATGAGGAAAAGATTCAAGCCATACAAGAATGGCCAAGACCGAGCAACATCAGCCAAGTGAGAAGCTTCCGCGGCCTCGCCAGCTTCTACAGAAGATTCGTGCCCAACTTCAGCAGCATTGCCTCACCATTGATGGCAGTAGTGAAAAAGAATGTGGGATTCAGCTAGGGAGAAGCTCAAGAGAAGGCTTTCCAGGCCTTGGAGGACAGCCTCACGCATGCACCAGTGCTAGTCCTGCCCGACTTCAACAGGACATTTGAAGTGGAGTGTGATTCCTCTGGGATAGGCATAGTGATACAAGCCTCGATTCAAAGCTCTACGCGTGTGGGCTGTGTGGAGAAGATTAGGTGAGAAACTCAACCTTAGGCTTCTAGATGGGGGTTTTCTGTTTGGTAATGGATGGAAGGGTGAAGTGAACCACACGGAGGGTGATGAACCTCGTCTCGACTAGGTTCTAAGCTCACAAGTCTCTTGAGAGAAAAACTTCTAGAAAGAAAATTCGATCTTTATTAATATCAGAAAAAGGTTGTCAAACTACAATGCTGGAAGGAGCCTTATTAATATGCTCGACAGCTTGACCATCTAGGGTCGACTCAAAGAAAAATGGAAAACTTACAAAAGTGCATAAATGGAAAAATTACAAAAGTGAATAACCGAAAAAGGACTTCTACCAAAATTGTCTTTGACTCAAAAATGTAAACATTCTAAATCCTACCCTGCAAAACCGAAAGAGGCAAGTATATAATTTGAAAACTTACCTTTCTTACCTATCGGCCAAGAAATGGAAGGTGGCCGACCTTGTGGCATGCACGCGCCTTGCTCCTATTCTTTGACTTGGAGTAGGGTTAGGAATCTTTGGGCCCTGACCTCTCTTGCCACTGAAGCCCAAGTCTCTGAATTCCCTTGCATTGTTGAGAAGCCTTTGGACTTTTCTTTGCACTTTTGGACCAATGCTCTTTGTCGATCATCCTCTAGGAGCTTGTCGACCCTCAAACTGAACTTGTGGAAGAGCGCCCTTGATCTACTCTTTGTCATTGCTCCTGGTCGCACCACGGGTGTAGAAACTTCATCTAGATGTATGTCTTGAAGCTGGTACCTTATCTAGTCTGAGTCTCTTTGTGTAGATGATGAAATAGTGGTGCAATCGGCTGGATCAGCTGTATCGGCTGGACGGTGCGAGGTGCTGGCCGAGTTGTCATCGGAGCCGACCAAGGATCCCGGAGCCGGCGGAATCACCAATTGGGCCGGCGGTGTCATCCACGTCGCCGCCAGTTGGGCCGGAGGTTTGGGCCTCTCCGCCGGAAATGTTGGTCGGTCCGGCCCGGTTGGTCGAAGGCCTGGCGGTACTGCTTGGGCTGGCAGACGTGCCAAATGGCCCGGCTGTCTCGGGCAAGCTCCCTGGTTGGCCAGTCTGGTCTCGTGGCCGGCCATACGATCTGATGTCCCCATCATCCCCTCCCCCTTCAGTAGTTTTTGACCTCAAAACTGATTCATCTGCATGGAAAGGAGCTAAATTAGTTACGTTGAATGTGTTAGACACATTAAACTTATCTGGAAGCCCAATCCGGTAGGCGTTTTTGTTGATCCTCTCCAGCATTCTGAATGGTCCATCTCCTCTTGGGACCAGCTTGGAACTCCTTAGGTTGGGGAACCTCTCCTGCCGTAGGTGTAGCTACACCCAATCGCTTGGTTGAAAAACATCTCCTTTCTTCCCTTGTTGGCATGAGTCACGTACTGCCCGGTCCTCTTCTCCAAGTTTTCTGCTACCTTATGGTGTATCTTCTTTATGAACTCCGCCTTGGATGCTCCATTGAGGTTGGTAATCTCGGGTGGTGGTAGTGGCGTTTGCTCCAAAAGTGTTAGGGGGTTGAAGCCGTATACTACTTCAAAAGGAATCTTCTTGGTTGCTGAGTACACGGCTCGGTTGTATGCAAACTCTATGAATGGCAGGCACTCCACCCAAGTCTTGAGGTTCTTCCCTAGTGTAGTTCTGAGAAGAGTCGACAATGTCCTGTTGACTACTTCAGTTTGGCCATCGGTTTGAGGATGGCAGGTGGTAGAAAATAGCAGCTTTGTGCCTAGCTTCCTCCAGAGGGTCCTCCAGAAGTGGCTGCGGAACTTGGTGTCCCTGTCTGACACGATGGTCCTTGGCACTCCATGAAGCCGTACTATCTCCCTGAAGAACAGCTCGGCTGTTTGTGTGACATCATTGACATTGGCACATGGAATGAAGTGTGCCATCTTGGAGAATCTTTCCACCACCACAAAGATTGCATCTTTGTGGTTGATCTTGGGCAGACCTAGAACAAAGTCCATTGAGATGTCCACCCATGGATGTGTAGGTATGGGCAGTGGGAGATACAACCCGTGAGGTTGCACTCGGGACTTTGCCTTCTTGCAAGTGATGCATCTTGCACAATGAGCTTCTACTATCCTCTTGACATGTGGTCAGTAGAAGTGCTCCTTGACCACTGCTAGAGTCTTGTCAACACCAAAGTCGCCCATGAGTCCTCCTCCATGAGCTTCTCGGATGATAAGCTCCCTTAATGATCCTTGTGGTATGCACAGCCTTCTTTCTCGGAACAAGAATCCCTCATGGATGTAGAACTTGCCATGACTCCCTGTGCCACACTCCTTGTAGCTCTCAGCAAAGTCAGGATCATCCTTGTATAGGTCCTTGATGTGCTCGAACCGTAGGACCTTTGCCTCCATGGTTGATATCAAGGCAAACCTCCTTGATAGCGCATCGGCTACCACATTGTCTTTGCCCTTCTTGTACTTGATGACGTACGGGAAGGTCTCTATGAACTCCATCCACCTGGCATGTCTCCTCTTGAGATTGGTTTGCCCTCAGAGGTGTTTGAGAGTCTCATGATCAGTGTGGATCACAAACTCCTTGGACAGCAAGTAATGCTGCCAAGTCTCCAATGCTTGGACAAGGGCATAAAGCTCCTTGTCATAAGTGGGGTAGTTTAGTGAGGCACCACCTAGCTTCTCACTGAAGTATGCCACTGGTCTCCCTCCTTGGATTAGCACTGCTCCTATGCCTATTCTAGAGGCATCACACTCTACTTCAAACGTCTTGTGGAAGTCGGGCAGGACTAGCACTGGTGCATGTGTAAGGTTGTCCTTCAAGGCCTGGAATGCCTACTCCTGGGCTTCTCCCCAGCTGAATCCCACGTTCTTCTTCACTACTGCCGTCAATGGTGAGGCAATACTGCTGAAGTTGGGCACGAATCTCCTATAGAAGCTGGCCAGTCCGTGGAAGCTCCTTACTTGGCTGATGTTGCCTGGTGTTGGCCATTCTTGTATGGCTCGAATCTTCTCTTCATCAACCTGTAGGCCAACTGAACTTGTGGAAGAGCGCCCTTGATCTACTCATTGTCATTGCTCCTGGTCGCACCACTGGTGTAGAAACTTCATCTAGATGTATGTCTTGAAGCTGGTACCTTATCTAGTCTGAGTCTCTTTGTGTAGATGATGAAATAGTGGTGCAATCGGCTGGATCAGCTGTATCGGCTGGACGGTGCGAGGTGCTGGCCGAGTTGTCATCGGAGCCGACCAAGGATCCCGGAGCCGGCGGAATCCAGTCAGGGCCTCCGCCAGAAATGGTCCCCTTGGGCTGGTACCCCTTGCCCAAATGGCAAGCTCCTGGCCAGTCTTCTCGGTCAACGATCTGATGTCCCCATCATCCCTGATGAGGACATCAGGTCGTACATCCAGCCAGGAGACCAGACTGGCCGACCAGGAAGCTTGCCCGAGACAACAGGACCATCCAGCGCGCCTGCCGGACCAGACAGTACCGCCGGACCCTCGACCTATAGGACCAGACCGGTCAACATCGCCGGCGGAGAGGCCCAAGCTTCCGGCACACTTGGTGGGGACGTGAATGACACCGCCGTCCCCCTGATGACACCGCCGACTCCGGGATCAACTTGGCCGGTCCTGAAGTCATTCCGGCCAGTACCGCGCACAATCCAGCCGGTACAGCCGATCCAGCCGAGTACACGCGCACTTCCACTTCTACACAAGAGGACTCGGACCAAATGAGCTACCAGCTCCAGGACATGCACTTAGAGGAAGTATCTACACCAGTGGTACCTCAAGGAGCAATGACAAGAAGCAGATCAAGAGCACTCTTCCACAAATTCAGCCTATGGGTCGACAAGCTTCTAGAGGAAGATCGAGCTAAGGACAATGGGCCAGAAGATACAAATTAGAGTCCAATAGCTTCTCAACAACACAAGGAACATCAGAGACTTGGGCTTTAGTGGCAAGAGGGGTCAAGGCCCAGAGATTTGTAACCCTACTCCAAGTCGAAGACTAGGAGCAAGCGCGTGCATGCCACAAGGATGGCCACCTTCCATTTCTTGGCCGTGAGGTGAGTTAAGGTAAGTTTACATTCGAATATATGCCTCTTTCTGTTTTGCAGGGTAGGATCTAGTTGCTTTACATTTTGAGTCAAGAACATTTTAGGAATAGGTCCTTTTTCGGTTATGCACTTTTGTATCTTTTCCTTTGTGCACTTTTGTAAACTTTCCTTTTCTTTATTTGTCGACCCTAGAAGGTCAAGCTGTCGAGCATATTAATAAGGCTCCTTCCAGCATTGTAGTTCGACAACCTTTTTGATTATTAATAAAGTAGAACTTTTCCCTACAAGTTTTCTCTCAAGAGAGACTTGTGCGCTTAGAACCTAGTTGAGACCAGCCCTCCTAGCTCTAAGTTTGTGATTTATCACGAGGTTCATCACCCCTCGTGTGGTTCACTTCACCCTTCCATCGTTTACCAACCAGAAAACCCCTATCCAGAAGCCTAAGGTTGAGTTTCTCACCTAATCTTCTACAAACAGCCCACGCGCATCCAAGCCTTGAATCAAGGCTTGTATCATTTTGGTATCAGAGCTTAAGCTCCTAAACCAGGTTGTTTCTATCCTTTTGCTTGTCTTATTTCTAGTTCTTGCATTAGTTTAAATCGTATTCAAGAAAAATCAAAAAAATAACATCAAACTCCAAACCGAAAGTGCATCTAGCCTCCTACGTGTATCACTAGGGTTTAGATTCACTTTTGCATTGCATACACGTTTTCCTTTTGTTTAAGTCATATTTTTATTTTAAGTTTAATTAAAAGAAAAGAAAAGAAAATAGAAAAGATACTAAAAGAATTCGAATTGGACAGCTAGCACAAGTTGTCTAGGAAGTTTTTTTTCAATTTCCTTTCTTTAGAATTTTCCTTTTGCATTTTTTTCAAACCCATATAAAAAGAAAACTCTCCTAATAATTTAGGAGCACCCTAATTGTCTTCTTTCTTTGTAGCACACATGGGAGAAGAGAATAGAGACGCAGCTGAAGCCATGATGGCTATGTTCACCACACTCCAAACACAACTCGCATCCATAGGCGAGAGGTTGGAGGAGAGACCAGTAAGATTCCAGGCCATAAGGCACGTGAGAGCTGAGCCAGATCGTCCTGAGGGTCCTGAGTACCTTAGGACACGGCACGAACAGGAGGAACCCCAGCCAGATGGAGATGAGGACACGCAACCTCATAACTATCACCATAGGCCGAGAGGACCTCCACGGCAACCAGAGGCAGAAGATGATGGCTTTGAGCCATATGGTCTTCACCAGAGACCAAGAATGCCTCCTAGACGTCATGAGGATGGAGATGAACACACCTATAACCGGGTAATTCATCCTGATGTTAAACTAACTCCTCCAACTTTTGCAGGAAAAGTAGACCCCGAGGCTTACCTAGATTGGGAGAAGAATGGATCATATCTTTGATCACTACAACCAACCAGGACCTAGGAGAGTCTCAATGGCAGTAGCACAACTCACGGACAATGCCCTCATCTGGTGGGATCGTGAGGTATCTGACAGAAGGAGGAAGAGAATGAGACCAGAGACTCATGGGTCGACATGAAAGACCTCATGCGACAAAGGTATGTTCCACCTTACTTTCATAGGGATTTGCAACGACGTTTTCACTCTTAAGCAGGGTACCAGATCAGTAGAGGAGTACTATGAAGAGTTCGAGAGGTTAAGGAACAGATTGGAGCTCAATGATGATGAAGAAGCATTGATGGCACAATTCTTGGATGGACTCCAAGAAAGGATCAGCTGCAAGGTGGAAAGGCAAATCTACAACGACTTCAAGGACTTGTTCCACCTATCTGTGCAAGCTGAGCAGCACATCAAACGTAAGAGCCAAGACATCCGCAGCAAGCCTAAGACACCTTGGGCACCAAGCAATATGCCTAAGACCGTAGACAAAGGCAAAAGCGTAGAGATCGAGTCGAGGTTCAAGAGCAAGCCTCCTGAACCCACCCGTGACCAGAGAGAGCCTGGTAAGTCTTCTAACCTCAAAGATCACGTGACATAACTTGTTTCAAGTGCAGGAGACGTGGACACATCTCAAGGGAGTGCCCAAACAACCGAGTCATGCTGATTACGGAGGCAGGAGAATATGAGTCCCAAGATGAAGAGGAATATGAACCAGAAGGAGAATATGGTGACATTGAGTACCCTGATGTGGGGGAAGTGCTGGTCACTAGGCGGATCCTCAGTGCAATGGTGGATCCTTCAGAGACCATCCAAAGGGAGAACATCTTCCACAGCCACCATCAAAAGGTATGTAACCTCATCATAGATGGTGGTTCTTGCACTAACGCTGTTAGCGTATAGAGCTAGGTCTAGAGAGGACACGGCATCCTCGACCATATAGACTGAGATGGCTTGATGACAAAGTGGAGCTCAAGATTCATGAGCAAGTCACTGTGCCATTCAGTGTGGGCACCAAGACCAGGTCGCACGTGGTGCCCATGCAAGCTGGCCATCTTCTACTAGGAAGACCATGGCAGTTTGACAAAGAGACCAGGCATGATGGCAGAACCAATCTCTACACCTTCGTGCATGACAAGAGAAAGGTCAGCCTAGCTCCTCTTACACCTGCCCAAGTACATGAGCTACAACTCCAAATGAGTAAGGAAAAGAAACTTGTCAAGTCTAACTTTCTTATTCAACCTAGTCATGTCCGGAGAGCTTTAGCCTCAAGGACTTAATGTTACTAATGGTTTTCAAGGAAGTGTTGAGTATAGAACAGGGACAGGTAGAGCTACCTCATGAAGTAGCAACACTCCTCAACAAATTCCAGGATGTATTTCCAGAGGAGATACCAGCAGGCTTGCCTCCTTTACGTGGCATAGAACACCAGATTGATCTAGTGCCCGGAGCAGCCCTGCCCAACCGCCAGCCTACCGGATGAGTCCAGAGGAGTCCAAGGAGCTTGAGAAGCAAGTCAAGGAGCTCCTGGAGAAGGGATATGTTCGAGAGAGCCTCAGTCCATGTGCTGTACCAGTGCTACTAGTGCCCAAGAAGGATGGAACTTGGCGCATATGTGTGGACTGCCGAGCCATCAACAACATCACAGTCAAGTATAGGCATCCAATACCACGACTGGATGACATGCTAGATGAGCTGAGTGGAGCCACGGTCTTCTCCAAGATAGACCTCAAAAGTGGATACCACCAGGTAAGAATGAAGGAAGGTGATGAGTGGAAGACTGCTTTCAAGACAAAGCAAGGACTCTACGAGTGGACAGTCATGCCATTTGGCTTGACTAATGCCCCAAGCACCTTCATGCGCCTTATGAACCAAGTTCTTAGGGCGTACATCAGTAAGTTCGTAGTAGTTTACTTTGATGACATTTTGGTTTATAGTAAGTGCCTACGGGAACACCTCACACATCTTGAGATGGTACTTAAAACCCTTCAACAAGAAGAGCTTTATGCCAATCTCAAGAAGTGCACCTTTTGTACTGATAAGCTTGTCTTTTTAGGTTTTGTTGTGAGTTCACAGGGCCTACAGGTTGATGAAGAGAAGATTCGAGCCATACAAGAATGGCCAACACCAGGAAACATCAGCCATGTAAGGAGCTTCCACGGACTGGCCAGCTTCTATAGGAGATTCGTGCCCAACTTCAGCAGTATTGCCTCACCACTGACAGCAGTAGTGAAGAAGAACGTGGGATTCAGCTGGGGAGAAGCTCAGGAGAAGGCATTCCAGGCCTTGAAGGACAGCCTCACACACGCACCAGTGCTAGTCCTTCCCGACTTCAACAAGACGTTTGAAGTGGAGTGTGATGCCTCTGGAATAGGCATAGGAGCAGTGCACTAGGAGCAGTGCTAACTCAAGGAGGGAGACCAGTGGCATACTTCAGTGAGAAGCTAGGTGGTGCCTCACTGAACTACCCCACTTATGACAAGGAGCTCTATGCCCTTGTCCGAGCATTGGAGACTTGGCAGCATTACTTGCTGTCCAAGGAGTTTGTGATCCACACTGATCACGAGACTCTCAAACACCTCAGAGGGCAAACCAATCTCAAGAGGAGACATGACAGGTGGATGGAGTTCATAGAGACCTTTCCGTACATCATCAAGTACAAGAAGGGCAAAGACAATGTGGTAGCCGATGCACTATCAAGGAGGTTTGCCTTGATATCAACCATGGAGGCAAAAGTCCTAGGGTTCGAGCACATCAAGGATCTATACAAGGATGATCCTGACCTTGCTGAGAGCTACAAGGAGTGTAGCACAGGGAGTCATGGCAAATTCTACATCCATGAGGGATTTTTGTTCCGAGAAAGAAGGCTGTGCATACCACAGGGATCACTAAGGGAGCTTATCATCCGAGAAGCTCATGGAGGAGGACTCATGGCCCACTTTGGTGTCGACAAGACTCTAGCAGTGGTCAAGGAGCACTTCTACTGGCCACACATCAAGAGGACAGTAGAAGCACATTGTGCAAGATGCACCACTTGCAAGAAGGCAAAGTCCCGAGTGCAACCTCACGGGTTGTATCTCCCACTGCCCATACCAACACATCCATGGGTGGACATCTCGATGGATTTTGTTCTAGGTCTGCCTAAGATCAACCACAAAGATGCAATCTTTGTAGTGGTGGACAGATTCTCCAAGATGGCACATTTCATCCCATGTGCCAATGTCAATGATGCCACACAAACAGCTGAGTTGTTCTTCAGAGAGATAGTACGGCTTCATGGAGTGCCAAGGACCATCGTATCAGATAGGGACACCAAGTTCCTCAGCCATTTCTGGAGGACCCTTTGGAGAAAACTAGGCACGAAGCTACTCTTCTCAACCACTTGCCATCCTCAAACCGATGGCCAAACTGAAGTTGTCAACAGGACCCTATCAACTCTTCTCAGAACAACACTAGGGAAGAACCTAAAGACTTGGGTGGAGTGCCTGCCATTCATTGAGTTCGCCTACAACCGAGCTGTGCACTCAGCAACCAAGAAGACCCCATTTGAAGTGGTATACGGTTTCAACCCTCTCACCCCATTGGAGCAAACACCACTGCCACCAGCTGAGATGACCAACCTCAACGGAGCATCCAAAGCAGAGTTCATAAGGAGGTTACACCAGAAGGTAGCAGAGAACTTGGAAAAGAGGACCGGACAGTACGTAACTCATGCCAACAAAGGAAGAAAGGAGGTGATCTTTCAACCAGGCGATTGGGTGTGGCTACACCTACGGCAGGAGAGGTTCCCAAACCTAAGGAGTTCCAATCTAGCACCAAGAGGAGATGGACCATTCAGAGTGCTCGAGAGGATCACCAACAATGCCTACCGGATCAAGCTTCCAGGTGAGTTTAATGTGTCCAATACGTTTAATGTCACTGACTTGGCTCCTTTCCATGCAGATGAACCAGTTTTGAGGACAAAACCTACTGAAGAGGGAGGGAATGATGAGGACATCAGGTCGTACATCCAGCAAGGAGACCAGACTGGCACCCCAGGAAGCTTGCCCGAGACAGCAGGACCATCCGGCGCGCCTGCCGGACCAGACAGTACCGCCGGACCTTCGACCTATAGGACCAGACCGGTCAACATCGCCGGCGGAGAGGCCCAAGCTTCCGGCACACTTGGTGGGGACGTGAATGACACCGCCGGTCCCCCTGATGACATCGCCGACTCCGGGATCAACTTGGCCGGTCCTGAAGTCATTCCGGCCAGTACCGCGCACAGTCCAGCCGGTACAGGCGATTCAGCCGAGTACACGCGCACTTCCACTTCTACACAAGAGGACTCGGACCAAATGAGCTACCAGCTCCAGGAAATGAACTTAGAGGAAGTCTCAACACCAGTAGTACCTCAAGGAGCAATGACAAGAAGCAGATCAAGGGCGCTCTTCCACAAATTCAGCCTATGGGTCAACAAGCTTCTAGAAGAAGATCGACTAAGGACAATGGGCCAGAAATACAAGGAAGAGTCCAATAGCTTCTCAACAACACAAGGGACATCAGAGACTTGGGCTTTAGTGGCAAGAGAGGTCAAGGCCCAGAGATTTGTAACCCTACTCCAAGTCGAAGACTAGGAGCAAGGCGCGTGCATGCTACAAGGACGGCCACCTTCCATTTCTTGGCCGTGAGGTGAGTTAAGGTAAGTTTACATTCGAATATATGCCTCTTTCTGTTTTACAGGGTAGGATCTAGTTGCTTTACATTTTTGAGTCAAAAACATTTTAGGAATAGGTCCTTTTTCGGTTATGCACTTTTGTATCTTTTCCTTTTGTGTACTTTTGTAAACTTTCCTTTTATTTGTTTGAGTCGACCCTAGAAGGTCAAGCTGTCGAGCATATTAATAAGGCTCCTTCCAGCATTGTAGTTCGACAACCTTTTGATTATTAATAAAGTAGAACTTTTTCCTACAAGCTTTCTCTCAAAAGAGACTTGTGCGCTTAGAACCTAGTTGAGACCAGCCCTCCTAGCTCTAAGTTTGTGATTTATCACGAGGATCATCACCCCTCGTGTGGTTCACTTCACCCTTCCATCGTTTACCAACCAGAAATCCCCTATCCAGAAGCCTAAGGTTGAGTTTCTCACCTAATCTTCTACAAACAGCCCACGCGCATCCAAGCCTTGAATCGAGGCTTGTATCAATCCCCTCCCCCTTCAGTAGTTTTTGACCTCAAAACTGATTCATCTGCATGGAAAGGAGCTAAATTAGTTACGTTGAATGTGTTAGACACATTAAACTTACCTGGAAGCCCAATCCGGTAGGCGTTTTTGTTGATCCTCTCCAGCACTCTGAATGGTCCATCTCCTCTTGGGACCAGCTTGGAACTCCTTAGGTTGGGGAACCTCTCCTGCCGTAGGTGGAGCTACACCCAATCGCTTGGTTGAAAAAACATCTCCTTTCTTCCCTTGTTGGCATGAGTCACGTACTGCCCGGTCCTCTTCTCCAAGTTTTCTGCTACCTTCTGGTGTATCTTCTTTATGAACTCCGCCTTGGATGCTCCATTGAGGTTGGTAATCTCGGCTGGTGGTAGTGGCGTTTGCTCGAAAAGTGTTAGGGGGTTGAAGCGGTAGACTACTTCAAAAGGAGTCTTCTTGGTTGCTGAGTACACGGCTCGGTTGTATGCAAACTCTATGAATGGCAGGCACTCCACCCAAGTCTTGAGGTTCTTCCCTAGTGTAGTTCTGAGAAGAGTCGACAATGTCCTGTTGACTACTTCAGTTTGGCCATCGGTTTGAGGATGGCAGGTGGTAGAAAATAGCAGCTTTGTGCCTAGCTTCCTCCAGAGGGTCCTCCAGAAGTGGCTGAGGAACTTGGTGTCCCTGTCTGACACGATGGTCCTTGGCACTCCATGAAGCCGTACTATCTCCCTGAAGAACAGCTCGGCTGTTTGTGTGACATCATTGACATTGGCACATGGAATGAAGTGTGCCATCTTGGAGAATCTTTCCACCACCACAAAGATTGCATCTTTGTGGTTGATCTTGGGCAGACCTAGAACAAAGTCCATTGAGATGTCCACCCATGGATGTGTAGGTATGGGCAGTGGGAGATACAACCCGTGAGGTTGCACTCGGGACTTTGCCTTCTTGCAAGTGATGCATCTTGCACAATGAGCTTCTACTATCCTCTTGACATGTGGTCAGTAGAAGTGCTCCTTGACCACTGCTAGAGTCTTGTCAACACCAAAGTCGCCCATGAGTCCTCCTCCATGAGCTTCTCGGATGATAAGCTCCCTTAATGATCCTTGTGGTATGCACAGCCTTCTTTCTCGGAACAAGAATCCCTCATGGATGTAGAACTTGCCATGACTCCCTGTGCCACACTCCTTGTAGCTCTCAGCAAAGTCAGGATCATCCTTGTATAGGTCCTTGATGTGCTCGAACCCTAGGACCTTTGCCTCCATGGTTGATATCAAGGCAAACCTCCTTGATAGCGCATCGGCTACCACATTGTCTTTGCCTTTCTTGTACTTGATGACGTACGGGAAGGTCTCTATGAACTCCATCCACCTGGCATGTCTTCTCTTGAGATTGGTTTGCCCTCTGAGGTGTTTGAGAGTCTCATGATCAGTGTGGATCACAAACTCCTTGGACAGCAAGTAATGCTGCCAAGTCTCCAATGCTTGGACAAGGGCATAAAGCTCCTTGTCATAAGTGGGGTAGTTTAGTGAGGCACCACCTAGCTTCTCACTGAAGTATGCCACTGGTCTCCCTCCTTGGATTAGCACTGCTCCTATGCCTATTCTAGAGGCATCACACTCTACTTCAAACGTCTTGTGGAAGTCGGGCAGGACTAGCACTGGTGCATGTGTAAGGTTGTCCTTCAAGGCCTGGAATGCCTACTCCTGGGCTTCTCCCCAGCTGAATCCCACGTTCTTCTTCACTACTGCCGTCAATGGTGAGGCAATACTGCTGAAATTGGGCACGAATCTTTTATAGAAGCTGGCCAGACCATGGAAACTCCTCACTTGGCTGATGTTGCTCGGTGTTGGCCATTCTTGTATGGCTCGAATCTTCTCTTTATCAACCTGTAAGCCCTATGAACTTACAACAAAACCTAAGAAGACAAGTTAATCAGTACAAAAGATGCACTTCTTGAGATTGGCATAAAGCTCTTCTTGTCGAAGGGTTTTAAGTACCATCTCAAGATTTGTGAGGTGTTCCCGTAGGCACTTACTATAAACTAGTATTTCATCAAAGTATACCACTACAAACTTACTGATGTACGCCCTAAGAACTTGGTTCATAAGGCGCATGAAGGTGCTTGGGGCATTAGTCAAGCCAAATGGCATGACTGTCAACTCGTAGAGCCCTTTCTTTGTCTTGAAAGCAGTCTTCCATTCATCACCTTCTTTCATCCTGACCTGGTGTTATCCACTCAGCTCATCTAGCATGTCATCCAGCCGTGGTATTGGATGCCGGTACTTGACAGTGACGTTGTTGATTGCTCGGCAGTCCACGCACATTCGCCAAGTCCAATCCTTCTTGGGCACTAGTAGCACTGGTACGGCACATGGACTGAGGCTCTCTCGAACATATCCTTTCTCCAGGAGCTCCTTGACTTGCTTCTCAAGCTCCTTGGATTCCTCTGGACTCATCCTGTAGGCTGGCCGGTTGGGCAGGGCTGCTCTGGGCACTAGATCAATCTGGTGTTCTATGCCCTGTAAAGGAGGCAAGCCTGCTGGTATCTCCTCTGGAAATACATCCTAGAACTTGTTGAGGAGAGTTGCTACTTCAGGAGGTAGCTCTACCTGTTCTTTTTCTACATTCAATACTTCTTTGAAAACCATTAGTAACATTAAATCCTTTGAGGCTAAAGCTCTCCGGACATGGCTTGGTTGAATAAGAAAATTAGACTTGATAAGTTTCTTTTCCTTACTCATTTGGAGTTGTAGCTCATGTACCTGGGCAGGTGTAAGAGGAGCCAAGGTGACCTTCTTTTGTCATGCACAAAAGTGTAGAGATTGGTTCGGCCATCATGCCTGTCTCTTTGTCAAACTGCCATGGTCTTCCTAGCAGAAGATGGCCAGCTTGCATGGGCACCACGTCGCACACGACTTGGTCTTGGTACTTGCCCACACTGAATGGCACAGTGACTTGCTCATGGATCTTGAGCTCCACTTTGTCATCCAACCATCTCAGTCTATATGCTCGAGGATGCCTTGTCTTCTCTAGACGTAGCTTATCAACCATATATGCACTTGCAACGTTAGTGCAAGAACCACCATCTATGATGAGGTTACATACCTTGCCCTTGATGCTCAACGGCTGTGGAAGATGTTCTCCCTTTGGATGGTCTCAGAAGGATCCACCATTGCACTGAGGATGCGTCTAGTGACCAGCACTTCCCCCACATTAGGGTACTCAATGTCACCTTACTCCTCTTCTGGTTCATAGTCCTCTTCATCTTGGGACTCATATTCTCCAGCCTCCGTAATCAACATGACCCGGTTGTTTGGGCACTCCCTTGAGATGTGTCCACGACCCCTACACTTGAAACAAGTGATGTCACATGATATTTGAGGGTTAGAAGACTTACCAGGCTCTCTCTGGTCACGGGTGGGTTCAGGAGGCTTGCTCTTGAACCTTGACTCGATCTCTATGCTCTTGCCTTTGTCTACGGGCTTGGGCATGTTGCTTGGTGCCCAAGGTGTCTTAGGCTTGCTGCGGATGTCTTGGCTCTTACGTTTGATGTGCTGCTCAGCCTGGACAGATAGGTGGAACAAGTCTTTGAAGTCATTGTAGATTTGCCTTTCCACCTTGCAGCTGATTCTTTCTTGGAGTCCATCCAAGAATTGTGCCATCAATGCTTCTTCATCATCATTGAGCTCCAATCTGTTCCTTAGCTTCTCGAACTCTTCATAGTACTCCTCTACTGATCTAGTACCCTACTTAAGAGTACGAAAACGACGTTGCAAGTCTCTATCAAAGTAAGGTGGAACAAACCTTTGTCGCATGAGGTCTTTCATGTCGACCCATGAGTCTATGGGCCTCATTCTCTTCCTCCTTCTGTCAGATACCTCACGATCCAAACCAGATGAGGGCATTGTCCGTGAGTTGTGCTACTGCCATTGAGACTCTCCTAGGTCCTGGTTGGTTGTAATGATCAAAGATATGATCCATTCTTCTCTCCCAATCTAGGTAAGCCTCGGGGTCTACTTTTCCTGCAAAACTTGGAGGAGTTAGCTTAACATCAGGATGAGTTACCCGGTTATAGGCGTGTTCATCTCCATCCTCATGATGTCTGGGAGGCATTCTTGGTCTCTGGTGAAGACCATATGGCTCAAAGCCATCATCTCCTACCTCTGGTTGCCGTGGAGGTCCTCTCGGCCTATGGTGATAGTTATGAGGTGGTGTGTCCTCATCTCCATCTGGCTGGGGTTCCTCTTGTTCGTGCCATGTCCTAAGGTGCTCAGGACCCTCAGGACGGTCTTGCTCAGCTCTCACGTGCCTTATGGCCTGGAACCTCACCGGTCTTTCCATGCGCTCCAACCTCTCGCTTATGGATGCGAGTTGTGTTTGGAGTGTGGTGAACATGGCCATCATGGCTTCGGTTGCTTCACTATTTTCTTCTGCCATTGTGTGCTACAAAGAAAGAAGACAAGTTAGGATGCTCCTAAATTATTAGGAGGGCTTTCGTTTTATAAGGATTCAAAAATTTTGCAAAATGGAAAAAATCTGATAATTGGAAATTCAAAGATATGAAGATTTGAGAAAAAGGAAAGTTTCTTGACAACTTGTGCTAGCTGTCCAATTCGAATTCTTTTAGTATTCTTTCTATTTTCTTTTTCTTTTCTTTTTAATTTAACTTAAAAATAAAGGAAATATGATTTAAACAAAAAGGAAAACGTAAATGGCAATGCAAAAGTGAATCTAAACCCTAGTGATACACGTAGAAGGCTAGATGCACTCGGTTTGGAGTTTGATGTTATTTTTTTGATTTTTCTTGAATGCGACTTAAACTAATGCAAGAACTAAAAACAAAACAAGCTAAATGATAGAAAAAACCTGGTTTAGGAGCCTTAAGCTCTGATACCAAAATGATACAAGCCTTGATTCAAGGATGTATGCCCGTGGGCTGTTTGGAGGGGTTTAGGTGAGAAACTCGACCTTAGACTTCTTGGATAGGGGTTTTTGGGTTGGTATTCGACGGAAAGGTGAAGTGAACCACACGAGGGGTGATCAACCTCGTGATAAATCACAAACTTAGAGCTAGGAGGGCTGGTCTCAACTAGATTCTAAGCGCACAAGATTCTTGAGAGAAAATTTGTTGGGGAAAAAGTTCTATCTTTATTAATATAAAAAAAGTTGTCGAACTACAATGCTGGAAGGAGCCTTATTAATATGCTCGACAGCTTGACCTTCTAGGGTCGACCCAAATAAGAAAAGGAAAACTTACAAAAGTGCACAGAAGGAAAAGATACAAAAGTGTATAATCGAAAAAGGACCTATTCCTAAAATGTCTTTGACTCAATAAAAGTAAATATTCTAGATCTTACCCTGAAAAACAGAAAGAGGCAATATTCGAATTGAAACTTACCTTAACTTACGTCATGGACAAGAAATAGAAGGTGGCCGTCCTTGTGGCATGCACGTGCCTTGCTCCTAGTCTTCAACTTGGAGTAGGGTTAAAAAATTTTGGGCCCTGACCTCTCTTGCAGCTAAAGCCCAAGTCTCTGATGTCCTTTGTGTTGTTGAGAAGCCATTGGACTCTTCCTTGCATTTTTGGCCCATTGTCCTTAGTCGATCTTCCTTTAGGAGCTTGTCAACCAATAGGCTGAATTTGTGGAAGAGTGCCCTTGATCTGCTTCTTGTCATTGCTCCTTGAGGTACCACTGGTGTAGAGACTTCCTCTAGGTGCATGTCCTGGAGCTGGTAGCTCATTTGGTCCGAGTCGTCTTGTGTAGAAATGGAAATGCGCGTGTACTCGGCTGGATCGGCTGTACCGGCTGGATTGTTCGCGGTACTGGCCGGGATGCCTTCAGGACCGGCCAAGTTGATCCCGGAGTTGGCGGCATCACCAGAAGGACCGGCGGTGTCATCCACGTCCCCACCAAGTGTGCCGGAAGCTTGGGCCTCTCCGCCGGCAATGCTGGTTGCTCTGGTCCTTGCGGTCGAGGGTCCGGCGGTACTGCTTGGGCCAGCAGGCGTGCCAGATGGTCCGGCTGTCTCGGGCAAGCTTCCTGGTCGGCCAGTCTGGTCTCCTGGCTGGATGTACGACCTGATGTCCTCATCAGAGAGTCTCGTGATCAGTGTGGATCACAAACTCCTTGGATAGCAAGTACTGCTATCAAGTCTCCAAGGCTCATACTAGGGCATAAAGCTCCTTGTCGTAAGTGGTGTAGTTCAGTGAGGCATCACCTAACTTCTCACTGAAGTATGCCACTGGCCTTCCTTGTTGAGTCAGCACCGCTCCTATGCCTATTCCAGAGGCATCGCACTTCACTTCAAATGTCTTGTTGAAGTTGGGCAAGACTAGCACTGGTGCATGTGTGAGGCTGTCCTTCAAGGCCTGGAACACCTTCGCCTGAGCTTCTCCCCTGCTGAATCCCACGTTCTTCTTCACTACTGCCGTCAATGGTGAGGCAATACTGCTGAAATTGGGCACGAATCTTTTATAGAAGCTGGCCAGACCATGGAAACTCCTCACTTGGCTGATGTTGCTCGGTGTTGGCCATTCTTGTATGGCTCGAATCTTCTCTTTATCAACCTGTAAGCCCTATGAACTTACAACAAAACCTAAGAAGACAAGTTAATCAGTACAAAAGATGCACTTCTTGAGATTGGCATAAAGCTCTTCTTGTCGAAGGGTTTTAAGTACCAACTCAAGATGTGTGAGGTGATCCCTTAAGCACTTACGGTAAACTAAAATATCATCAAAGTAGACTACAATGAACTTACTGATGTACGCAATAAGAACTTGGCTCATAAGGCGCATGAAGGTGATTGGGGCATTATTCAAGCAGAACTTGACTGTGATGTTGTTGATTGCTCGGCAGTCCACGCACATTCGCCAAGTCCCATCCTTCTTGGGCACTAGCAGCACTGGTACTGCACATTGACTGAGGCTCTCTCGAACATAGCCTTTCTCCAGGAGCTCCTTGACTTGCTTCTCAAGCTCCTTAGACTCCTCTGGACTCATCCGGTAGGCTGGCCGGTTAGCAGGGCTGCTCCGGGCATGAGGTCGATCTGGTGCTCTATGCCACGTACGGGAGGCAAGCCTGCTCGTATATCCTCTGGAAATACATCCTGGAACTTGTTGAGGAGAGCTGCTACTTCAGTAGGTAGCTCTACCTGTTCCTTTTCTACACTGAAAATCTCCTTAAAGACCTTTAGCATCATTAAATCCTTCGAGGCTAAAGCTCTCCGGACATGACTTGGTTGAATAAGGAAATTGGATTTAATGAGTTTCTTTTCCTTACTCATTTGTTGTTGTAGCTCATGTACCTGGGCAGGTGTGAGAGGAGCTAGGCTGACCTTTCTCTTGTCGTGCACGAAGATGTAGAGATTGGTTCGACCATCATGCCTGGTCTCCTTGTCAAACTACCATGGGCTTCCTAGCAGAAGGTGGCGAGCTTGCATTGGCACCACGTCGCACACTACCTGGTCTTGGTATCTGCCCACACTGAATGGCGCAGTTACTTGCTCATGGATCTTGAGCTCCACTTTGTCATCGAGCCATCTTAGTCTATATGGTCGAGGGTGCCTTGTCTTCTCTAGACCTAGCTTATCAACCATGTATGCACTAGCAACGTTAGTGCAAGAACCACCATCTATGATGAGGTTACATACCTTGCCCTTGATTGTGCACCGGCTGTGAAAGATATTCTCCCTTTGAATGGTCTCTGAGGAATCCACCATTGCACTGAGAATGGGTCTAGTGACCAGTACTTCCCCCACATCAGGGTACCCAATGTCACCGTATTCTCTTTCTGGTTCATAGTCCTCTTCATCTTGGGATTCATACTCTGCAGTCTTTGTAATCAGCATGACCCGGTTGTTTGGGCACTCCCTTGAGATGTTTCCGCGACCCCTACAATTAAAACAAGTAATGTCACGTGATATTTGAGGGTTAGAAGACTTACTAGGCCCTCTCTGGTCACGGGTTTGTTAAGGAGGCTTGCTCTTGAACCGTGATTCGATCTCTATGCTCTTGCCTATGTCTATAGGCTTGGGGCTATTGCTTGGTGCCCAAGGCGTCTTAGGCTTGCTATGGATGTCTTGGCTCTTACGCCTGATGTGCTGTTCAGCCTGGACAGATAGGTGGAACAAGTCCTTAAAGTCATTGTAGATTTGCCTCTCCACCTTGCGGCTGATTCTCTCTTGTAGTCCATCTAATAATTCTGCCATCAATGCCTCTTCATCATCATTGAGCTCCAGCCTGTTCCTTAGCCTCTCAAACTCTTCATAGTACTCATCTACTGATCTGGTGCCCTGCTTAAGAGTACGAAAACGTCGTTGCAAATCTCTATGAAAACAAGGTGGAACAAACCTTTGTCTCATGAGATCTTTCATGTCAACCCATGAGTCTACGGGCCTCCATCTCCTCCTCCTTCGGTCAGAAGCCTCACGATCCCACTAGATGAGGGCATTGTCCGTGAGTTGTGCTACTGCCATGGAGACTCTCCTAGGTCCTGGTTGGTTGTAGTGATCGAGGATGTGATCCATCCTCCTCTCCCAATCTAGATAGGCTTCGGGGTCTACTTTCCCTGCAAAACTAGGAGGTGTTAATTTAACATCAGGATGAGTTACCCAGTTGTAGGCGTATTCATCTCCATCCTCATGATGTCTAGGAGGCATTCTTGGTCTCTGGTGAAGACCATATGGCTCGAAGCCATCGCCTTCTGCCTCTGGTTGCCGTGG
This sequence comes from Pugionium cornutum, assembly GCA_018901935.1. NCBI lineage: Eukaryota > Viridiplantae > Streptophyta > Magnoliopsida > Brassicales > Brassicaceae > Pugionium > Pugionium cornutum. The sequence continues at coordinate 17,998,809 of CM032162.1, read as the reverse complement.
AGGTCCTCTCAGTCTAGGGTGATAGCCGTGAGGCTACGTGTCTTCATCTTCAACCTGTTGGGGCTCCTCCTGTTCGTGCCAAGTCCTAGAGTGCTCAGGACCCTCAGCACGGTCTTGCTCAGCCCTCACGTGCCTTATGGCCTGGAATCTCACCGGCCTCTCCACACGCTCCAACCTCTCGCCGATGGATGCGAGTTGTGTTTGGAGGGTGGTGAACATGGCCATCATGGCCTCGTCTGCATCCTGATTTCCTTCTGCCATTGTGCTAGAAGAAAGAAACACAAGTTATTTTGCCCCTAAGTCGATTAGGAGGGTTTTCTTTTTATAGAAGAATTTGAAAAATGCAAAAAGGAAAAACTGGAAAAAAGGAAAATTTGAAAAAATGGAAAAGTTAGAAAAATGGAAACTTCCTAATAACTAAGTGCTAGCAGTTTTTTGGTCGATTTCTTTTGCTGTTTTTCTATTTTTTTGTTTTGCTTTTTAATTTAATTTAATGATAATGTAAATATGCTTTAAACAAAAAGGAAAGACTAAAATTGCAATGCAAGAATGAATCTAAGCCCTACTGTTGCACGTAAAAGTTAGATGCACTTGGTTTGGAGTTTGATGTTATGTTTTTGATTTTTCTTGAATCCGACTTAAACTAATGCAAGAATTGGAATCAAAACTAATTAATGGATAGAAACAACCTGGTTTTAGGAGCTTTAAGCTCTGATACCAAAATGATACAAGCCTCGATTCAAGGCTGTACGTGCATGGGCTGTGTGGAGAAGATTAGGTGAGAAACTCAACCTTAGGCTTCTGGATGGGGGTTTTCTGTTTGGTAATAGATGGAAGGTTGAAGTGAACAACACAAGGGATGATGAACCTCGTGATAAATCACAAACTTAGAGCTAGGAGGGCTGGTCTCGACTAGGTTCTAAGCGCACAAGTCTCTTGAGAGAAAAACTTGTAGAAAGAAAATTCGATAATTATTAATATAAAAAAATGGTTGTCGAACTACAATGTTGTAAGGAGCCTTATTAATATGCTCGACAGATTGACCTTTTAGGGTCGACTCAAAGAAAAATGGAAAACTTAAAAAAGTGCATAAATGGAAAAATTACAAAAGTGAATAACCAAAAAAGGATTTCTACCTAAATTGTCTTTGACTCAAAAATGTAAACATTCTAAATCCTACCCTGCAAAACAGAAAGAGGCAAATATATAATTTTAAAACTTACCGTTCTTACCTATCGGGCAAGAAATGGAAGGTGGCCGACCTTGCGGCATGCATGCGCCTTTCTCCTAGTCTTCGACTTGGAGTATGGTTAGAAATCTTTGGGCCCTGACCTCTCTTGCCAATAAAGCCCAAGTCTCTGAATTCCCTTGCATTGTTGAGAAGCCTTTGGACTCTTCTTTGCATTCTTCTCCCAATGCTCTTTGTCGATCATCTTCTAGGAGCTTGTCGACCCACAAACTGAACTTGTGGAAGAGCACCCTTGATCTGCTCCTTGTCATTGCTCCTGGTGGCACCACTGGTGTAGAAACTTCATCTAGATGCATGTCTTGAAGCTGGTAGCTTATCTGGTCTGAGTCTATTTGTGTAGATGATGAAATGGTGGTGCAATCGGCTGGATCGGCTGTACCGGCTGGACTGTGCGAGGTGCTGGCCGAGTTGTCATCGGAGCTGGCCAAGTTGATCCCGGAGCCGGGGGCGTCACCAATTGGGCCAGCGGTGTCATCCACATTGCCGCCAGTTGGGCCGGAGGTTTGGGCCTCTCCACCGGAAATGTTGGTCGGTCCGTGATACAAGCCTTGATTCAAGGATGTATGCGCGTGGGCTGTTTGTAGAAGATTAGGTGAGAAACTCAACCTTAGGCTTCTGGATAGGGGTTTTCTGGTTGGTAAACGATGGAAGGGTGAAGTGAACCACACGAGGGGTGATGAACCTCGTGATAAATCACAAACTTAGAGCTAGGAGGGCTGGTCTCAACTAGGTTCTAAGCGCACAAGTCTCTGAGAGAAAGCTTGTAGGGAAAAGTTCTACTTTATTAATAATCAAAAGGTTGTCGAACTACAATGCTGGAAGGAGCCTTATTAATATGCTCGACAGCTTGACCTTCTAGGGTCGACTCAAACAAAGAAAAGGAAAGTTTAAAAAAGTGCACAAAAGGAAAGATACAAAAGTGCATAACCGAAAAAGGACCTATTCCTAAAATGTTCTTGACTCAAAAATGTAAAGCATCTAGATCCTACCCTGCAAAACAGAAAGAGGCATATATTCGAATTGAAACTTACCTTAACTTACCTCACGGCCAAGAAATGGAAGGTGGCCGCCCTTGTGGCATGCACGCGCCTTGCTCCTAGTCTTCAACTTGGAGTAGGCTTAAAAATCTTTGGGCCCTGACCCCTCTTGCCACTAAAGCCCAAGTCTCTGATGTTCCTTGTGTTGTTGAGAAGCCTTTGGACTCTAATTTGCTCTTCTGGCCCATTGTCCTTAGCTGCTCTTCCTCTAGGAGCTTGTCGACCCATAAGCTGAATTTGTGGAAGAGTGCCCTTGATCTGCTTCTTGTCATTGCTCCTTGAGGTACCACTGGTGTAGAGACTTCCTCTAGGTGCATGTCCTGGAGCTGGTAGCTCATTTGGTCCGAGTCGTCTTGTGTAGAAATGGAAATGCGCGTGTACTCGGCTGGATCGGCTGTACCGGCTGGATTGT
>CM032162.1:17873284-17988391 GCA_018901935.1 Pugionium cornutum | reverse complement strand
AAGCTCCCTTAATGATCCTTGTGGTATGCACAGCCTTCTTTATCGGAACAAGAACCCCTCATGGATGTAGAACTTGCCATGACTCCCTGTGCCACACTCCTTGTAGCTCTCAGCAAAGTCAGGATCATCCTTGTATAGGTCCTTGATGTGCTCGAACCCTAGGACCTTTGCCTCCATGGTGGATATCAAGGCAAACCTCCTTGATAGTGCATCGGCTACCACATTATCTTTGCCCTTCTTGTACTTGATGACGTACGGGAAGGTCTCTATGAACTCCATCCACCTGGCATGTCTTCTCTTGAGATTGGTTTGCCCTCTGAGGTGTTTGAGAGTCTCATGATCAGTGTGGATCACAAACTCCTTGGACAGCAAGTAATGCTGCCAAGTCTCCAATGCTCGGACAAGGGCATAAAGCTCCTTGTCATAAGTGGGGTAGTTCAGTGAGGCACCACCTAGCTTCTCACTGAAGTATGCCACTGGTCTCCCTCCTTGGGTTAGCACTGCTCCTATGCCTATTCCAGAGGCATCACACTCCACTTCAAATGTCTTGTTGAAGTCGGGCAGGACTAGCACTGGTGCATGTGTAAGGCTGTCCTTCAAGGCCTGGAATGCCTTCTCCTGAGCTTCTCCCCAGCTGAATCCCACGTTCTTCTTCACTACTGCCGTCAGTGGTGAGGCAATACTGCTGAAGTTGGGCACGAATCTCCTATAGAAGCTGACCAGTCCGTGGAAGCTCCTTACTTGGCTGATGTTTCCTGGTGTTGGCCATTCTTGTATGGCTCGAATCTTCTCTTCATCAACCTGTAGGCCCTGTGAACTTACAACAAAACCTAAAAAGACAAGCTTATCAGTACAAAAGGTGCACTTCTTGAGATTGGCATAAAGCTCTTCTTGTCGAAGGGTTTTAAGTACCATCTCAAGATGTGTGAGGTGTTCCCGTAGGCACTTACTATAAACCAAGATGTCATCAAAGTAAACTACTACAAACTTACTGATGTACGCCCTAAGAACTTGGTTCATAAGGCACATGAAGGTGTTTGGGGCATTAGTCAAGCCAAATGGCATGACTGTCCACTCGTAGAGCCCTTGCTTTGTCTTGAAATCAGTCTTCCATTCATCACCTTCTTTCATCCTGACCTGGTGGTATCCACTCTTGAGGTCTATCTTGGAGAAGACCGTGGCTCCACTCAGCTCATCTAGCATGTCATCCAGCCGTGGTATTGGATGCCGGTACTTGAATGTGATGTTGTTGATTGCTCGGCAGTCCACGCACATGCGCCAAGTCCCATCCTTCTTGGGCACTAGTAGCAATGGTACGGCACATGGACTGAGGTTCTCTCGAACATATCCTTTCTCCAGGAGCTCCTTGACTTGCTTCTCAAGCTCCTTGGACTCCTCTGGACGCATCCGGTAGGCTGGCCGGTTGGGCAGGGCTGCTCCGGGAACTAGATCAATCTTGTGTTCTATGCCACGTAAAGGAGGCAAGCCTGCTGGTATCTCCTCTGGAAATACATCCTGGAACTTGTTGAGGAGAGTTGTACTTCAGGAGGTAGCTCTACCTGTCCCTGTTTTATACTCAAAACTTCTTTGAAGACCATTAGTAACATTAAATCCTTCGAGGCTAAAGCTCTCCGGACATGGCTTGGTTGAATAAGAAAATTAGACTTGATAAGTTTCTTTTCCTTACTCATTTGGAGTTGTAGCTCGTGTAATTGGGCAGGTGTAAGAGGAGCTAGGCTGACCTTTCTCTTGTCATGCACGAAGGTGTAGAGATTGGTTCGGCCATCATGCCTGGTCTCTTTGTCAAACTTCCATGGTCTTCCTAGTAGAAGATGGCCAGCTTGCATGGGCACCACGTCGCACACGACTTGATCCTGGTACTTGCCCACACTGAATGGTACAATGACTTGTTCATGGATCTTTAGCTCCACTTTGTCATCGAGCCATCTCAGTCTATATGGTCGAGGATGCCGTGTCTTCTCTAGACCTAGCTTATCAACCATATATGCACTAGCAACGTTAGTGCAAGAACCACCATCTATGATGAGGTTACATACCTTGCCCTTGATGGTGCAACGGCTGTGGAAGATGTTCTCCCTTTGGATGGTCTCTGAAGGATCCACCATTGCACTGAGGATACGTCTAGTGACCAGCACTTCCCCCACATCAGGGTACTCAATGTCACCATACTCTCCTTCTGGTTCATAGTCCTCTTCATCTTGGGACTCATACTCTCCAGCTTCCGTAATCAGCATGACTCGGTTGTTTGGGCACTCCCTTGAGATGTGTCCACGTCCCCTGCACTTGAAACAAGTTATGTCACGTGATCTTTGAGGGTTAGAAGACTTACCAGGCTCTCTCTGGTCACGGGTGGGTTCAGGAGGCTTGCTCTTGAACCTTGACTCGATCTCTATGCTCTTGCCTTTGTCTACGGTCTTGGGCATGTTGCTTGGTGCCCAAGGTGTCTTAGGCTTGCTGCGGATGTCTTGGCTCTTACGTTTGATGTGCTGCTCAGCTTGCACAGATAGGTGGAACAAGTCTTTGAAGTCATTGTAGATTTGCCTTTCCACCTTGCAGCTGATTCTTTCTTGGAGTCCATCCAAGAATTGTGCCATCAATGCTTCTTCATCATCATTGAACTCCAATCTGTTCCTTAACTTCTCGAACTCTTCATAGTACTCCTCTACTGATCTGGTACCCTGCTTAAGAGTACGAAAACGTCGTTGCAAATCCCTATGGAAGTAAGGTGGAACATACCTTTGTCGCATGAGGTCTTTCATGTCGACCCATGAGTCTACGGGTCTCATTCTCTTCCTCCTTCTGTCAGATACCTCACGATCCCACCAGATGAGGGCATTGTCCGTGAGTTGTGCTACTGCCATTGAGACTCTCCTAGGTCCTGGTTGGTTGTAATGATCAAAGATATGATCCATTCTTCTCTCCCAATCTAGGTAAGCCTCGGGGTCTACTTTTCCTGCAAAACTTGGAGGAGTTAGCTTAACATCAGGATGAGTTACCCGGTTATAGGCGTGTTCATCTCCATCCTCATGATGTCTGGGAGGCATTCTTGGTCTCTGGTGAAGACCATATGGCTCAAAGCCATCATCTCCTACCTCTGGTTGCCGTGGAGGTCCTCTCGGCCTATGGTGATAGTTATGAGGTGGTGTGTCCTCATCTCCATCTGGCTGGGGTTCCTCTTGTTCGTGCCATGTCCTAAGGTGCTCAGGACCCTCAGGACGGTCTTGCTCAGCTCTCACGTGCCTTATGGCCTGGAACCTCACCGGTCTTTCCATGCGCTCCAACCTCTCGCTTATGGATGCGAGTTGTGTTTGGAGTGTGGTGAACATGGCCATCATGGCTTCGGCTGCTTCTCTATTCTCTTCTCCCATGGTGTGCTACAAAGAAAGAAGACAAGTTAGGATGCTCCTAAATTGTTAGGAGGGTTTTCTTTTTATAAGGGGTTTGAAAAAATGCAAAAAGGAAAAATCCTAAGGAAAGGAAATTCGAATAAAAGGCAAAAAGGAAACTTCCTAGACAACTTGTGCTAGCTGTCCAAGTCGAAATCTTTTGGGTATTTTCCTATTTTCTTTTCTTTTCTTTTTGTTTTCTTTTTAATTTAACTTAAAATTAATGGAAATATGAATTAAACAAAAAGGAAAACGTGAATGGCAATGCAAAAGTGAATCTAAACCCTAGTGATACACGTAGAAGGCTAGATGCACTCGGTTTGGAGTTTGAGGTTATTTTTTGATTTTTTCTTGAATGCGACTTAAACTAATGCAAGAACAAAAAACAAAACAAGCAAAAGGATAGAAACAACCTGGTTTAGGAGCTTTAAGCTCTGATACCAAAATGATACAAGCCTTGATTCAAGGATGTATGCGCGTGGGCTGTTTGTAGAAGATTAGGTGAGAAACTCAACCTTAGGCTTCTGGATGGGGGTTTTCTGGTTGGTGAAAGATGGAAGGGTGAAGTGAACCACACGAGGGGTGATGAACCTCGTGATAAATCACAAACTTAGAGCTAGGAGGGCTGGTCTCAACTAGGTTCTAAGCGCACAAGCTTCTTTGAGAGAATAACTTGTAAAGAAAATTCGATCTTTATTATTTAGCAAAAAGGTTGTCAAACTACAATGCTGGAAGGAGCCTTATTAATATGCTCGACAGCTTGACCTTCTAGGGTCGACTCAAACAAAGAAAAGGAAAGTTTACAAAAGTGCACAAAAGGAAAAGATACAAAAGTGTATAACCGAAAAAGGACCTATTCCTAAAATGTTCTTGACTCAAAAATGTAAAGCATCTAGATCCTACCCTGCAAAACAGAAAGAGGCATATATTCGAATTGAAACTTACCTTAACTTACCTCACGGCCAAGAAATGGAAGGTGGCCGTCCTTGTGGCATGCATGCGCCTTGCTCCTAGTCTTCGACTTGGAGTAGGGTTAAATATCTTTGGGCCCTGACCTCTCTTGCCACTAAAGCCCAAGTCTCTGATGTTCCTTGTGTTGTTGAGAAGCCTTTGGACTCTAATTTGCTCTTCTGGCCCATTGTCCTTAGCTGCTCTTCCTCTAGGAGCTTGTCGACCCATAAGCTGAATTTGTGGAAGAGTGCCCTTGATCTGCTTCTTGTCATTGCTCCTTGAGGTACCACTGGTGTAGATACTTCTTCTATGTGCATGTCCTGGAGCTGGTAGCTCTTTTGGTCCGAGTCCTCTTGTGTGGAAGTGGAAATGCGCGTGTACTCGGCTGGATCGGCTGTACCGGCTGGATTGTGCGCGGTACTGGCCGGGATGTCTTCAGGACCGGCCAAGTTGAACCCGGAGTTGGCGGCATCACCAGAGGGACCGGCGGTGTCATCCACGTCCCCACCAAGTGTGCCGGAAGCTTGGGCCTCCCCGCCGGCGATGCTGACCGGTCTGGTCCTATAGGTCAAGGGTCCGGCGGTACTGCCTGGTCCGGCAGACGTGCCAGATGGTCCTGCTGTCTCGGGCAAGCTTTCTGGTCGGCCAGTCTGGTCTCCTGGCTGGATGTACGACCTGATGTCCTCATCATTAGGGTACACGAATCCAACGCCCAAATAAAGCCAGCTTAATTTTCTATATTGTGACAAAATTTAAGACCAAAAGAACTACGACAAAGCATCTAAGTAATCCAGTCTATCCCAAACTACGTGAAGCCATGTATTATACTTCATTTGTTATCCTTTGCTCAATGCGCACCAATTATTAGTTTAGAATGATCATTTTAATTAGCCGAAAAACTTTTCATGGACGCACTAAATCGTCCGTCACTTTTGATTTAGAGTTCAGAATACACGAATCCAATGCCCAAGAAAAGCTAGCTCAGTTTTCTATATTGTAACAAAATTTAAGATAAAAATAGCTACCACAAAGCCTCCTAGTAATCCAATATATCTCAAACGGTATGGTGCCATGCATTATGCTCCATTTATAAGCGTTTACTCGAGCAGCACCAATGATCAGTTTAGAATGATCATTTTAACTAGTTTATCAACTTGACATGTCTGCACGGAATTGTTTTTAATTTTTGATTTAGAGTTCCAAATGACATGAATCCGATGCCCACGTTAAGCTAGCTAAATTTTCCATATCGTGACAACATTTGAAACTGAGAGAGCTACATAAAGCCTCAAAGTAATGCATTCTATCCTAAATTGTGTGATGCCATGCATTATGCTTCTTTTGTAATCCTTTGCTCAATGAGCACCAATGATCAGTTTAGAATGATTAGTTTAACAGGCCGACAACTTGTCATATCCGCACTAAATCGTCTATAACTTTTTATGTAAAGTTTAGGGTACACGAACCCAATGCCAAAGTAAAGCTAGCTAAATTTTCAATATTGTAAATAAATTTAAGACCAAAATAGCTATGACAATCCCTCTAAGTAATATAATCTATCTAAACTTTTTGATGCCATGCATTATGCTTCATTTGTAATCCTTTGCTTAGTGAGCACTAATGCTTAGTTTAGAATGATCATTTTAATTAGCCGATAAACTTGTCATGGCGCACTAAATCTTCCTTCACTTTTGATTTGAAGTTCAGAGTAGACAAATTTGACGCCCAAGAAAAGCTAGCACAATTTTCTATATTGTGCCAAATTTAAGACTGGAATGGCTACGAAAAAGCCTTCAAATAATCCAATATATCCCAAACTGCGTGATACCATGCATTATGCTCCATTTATAAGGCTTTACTCAAGGAGCACCAATGATCAGTTTAGAATGATCATTTTAACTAGATGGTAAACTGCGTGATACCATGCATTATGCTCCATTTATAAGGCTTTACTCAAGGAGCACCAATGATCAGTTTAGAATGATCATTTTAACTAGATGGTAAACTTGACATGTCATCACTTAATCGTCTTTAACTTTTGATTTAGAGCTCAAAATGACATGAATCCAATGTCCACGCTAAGCTAGCTCAATTTTCCATATTGTGACAATATTTGAGACTGAAAGAGCTAGAAAATGCCTCTGAGTAATCGAATGAATCCCAAACTGCGTGATAGCATGTGTTATGCTTCATTTATAACCTTTACTCAAGGAACATTAATGATCAGTTTAAATGATCATTTTAACTGGCCAATTAACTTTTCATGTCTGCAGTAAAGTGTTTGTAACTTTTTATTTAGAATTTAGTGTACACGAACCCAACACCCAAGTAAAGCTAACTATATTTTCAATATTGTAACAAAATTTAAGAGCGAAATATCTATGACAAACCCTCCAAGTAATCCAATCTATCCCAAACTTCATGATGCCATGTAATATACTTAATTTGTAATCCTTTGCTCCATGAGAACCAATGATCAGTTTAGAATGATCATTTTAACTAGCAGATCAACTTTTCATGTCCGCACTAAATCGTCATTAACTTTTCATGTAGAGTTCAGAATGGCACGAATCCAACACCTATGTTAAGGTAGCTTAATTTTTTGTATTGTAACAACATTTGAGACTGAGAGAGATACCACAAAGCCTTCAAGTAATCCAGTCTATCCTAAACTGCATGATGTCATGCATTATGTTTCATTTGTAATCGTTTGCTCAATTAGAACCAATGATCAATTGAGAATGATCATTTTAACTAGCCGATCAACTTGTCATGTCCGCACTGAATCCTCTGGACCATTGAATTTAGATATCTTAGAACACGAATAACACACCTGAGTAAAGCTAGCTCCATATTCTACATTGTGACAAACTTTAAGACCGAAAGCTACGACAAAAGCCTCTGAGTAATACAATCTATCTTAAACTCTGTGATGCCATGCGTTATGCTTCAATTGCTCAATGAGCCGAAATGATTTGTTTAGAATGATCATTTTAATTAGCCGATAAACTTCTCATGGCCGCACTAAATCGTCCTTCACTTTTGATTTAGAGTTCAAAGTACACGAATCCCACGCCCAAGAAAAACTAGCTCAATTTTCTATATTGTGACAAAATTGAGGACTTAAATGGCTGCAAAAACGCCTCCAGTAATCCACTCTATCTCAAATTGCGTGATGCCATGCATTATGCTCCATTTATAAGCTATTACTCATTAAGCACCAATAATCAGTTTATAATGCTCATTTTAACTAACTGGTCAACTTGACATGTCCGCACTAAATCGTCTTTACCTTTTGATTAAGAGCTCAAAATGACATGAATTCGATGCTCACAATATGGTAGCTCAATTTTCCATATTGTGACATTATTTGAAACTGAAAGAGCTACACAAAGCTTCAAAGTAATGAAATCTATCCAAAATTGCGTGATGACATGCATTATGCTTCATTTATAAGCCTTTACTCAAGGAGCACCAATGATCAGTTTAGAATAATCATTTCAACTGGCTGATCAACTTGACATGTCCGCACTACATCGTTCGTAACATTTGACTTAGAATTTAGAATGACAGGAATCCAATGCCCACGTTAAGTTAGCTATATTTTATATATTGTGACAAAATATAAGACCAAAATAGCTACGACAAAGCCTCTAGGTAATCCAATCTCTCCCAAACTGCGTGATGCCATGCATTATGCTTCATTTGTAATCCTTTGGTCAATGAGCAACAATGATTAATTTAGAATGATTATTTTAATTAGCCGAGAAATTTGTCATGGCCGCACTAAATCGTCCATAAGTTCTGATTTAGAGTTCAGAGTACACGAATCCAACGCCCAAGAAAAGCTAGCTCAATTTTCTATATTGTGACAAAATTTAAGACTGAAATAGCTACGACAAAGCCTTCAAGTAATCCAATATATCCCAAACAGTGTGATGCCATGCAGTATGCTCCACTTATATGCCTTTACTCAAAGAGCACCAATGATGAGTTTAGAATGATCATTATAACTAGCTGGTCCACTTGAAATATCCGCACTGAATCGTTTATAACATTTGATTAAGAGCTCAAATGACATGAATCCAATACCCACGTTAAGCGAGCTCAATTTTCCATATTGTGACAACATTTGAGACTAAAGGAATTGCACAAAGCCTCAAAGTAATGAAATCTATCCCAAATTGCGTGATAACATGCATTATGCTTCATTTAAAAGCCTTTACTAAAGGAGCACCAACAATCAGTTTAGAATGATCATTTTAACTGGCCGATCAACATGACATATCCGTACAATATCTTCTATAACTTTTGACTTAGAGTTCAAAATGACACGAATCCAACGCCCATGTTAAGTTAACTCAATTTTTATATTGTGACAAAATATTAGACCGAAATAGCTACGACAAAGCCTCTAAGTAATCCGATCTCTCCCAATTTGCAAGATGCCATGCATTATGGTCAATGAGCACCAATGATCAGTTTAGAATGATCATTTTAATTAGGCGATAAACTTGTCATGTCCATTAAATCATCCGTAACTTTTTATTTAGAGTTCAGAGTACTCGAGTCTAACACCCAAGAAAAGCTAGCTCAATTTTCTATATTGTGGCAAAATGTAAGACTGAAATAGCTATGACAAAGCCTCAGTGTAATCCAATATATCCCAAACTGTATGATGCCATGCATTATGCTCCATTTATGGGCATTTACTCAAGGAGAACCAAAGATCAATTTAGAATGATGATTTTAACTAGCTGATCAACTTGACATGTCCACACTGAATCGTCTTTAACTTTTGATTTAGACCTCAAAATGACATGAATCCAAAGCCCACGTTAAGCTAGTTCAATTTTCCATATTGTGAAAACATTTGAGACTAAAAGAGCTACAGAAAGCCTCAAAGTATTGAAATCTATCCCAAATTGCTTGATTACATGCATTATGCCTCATTTATAAGCTTTTACTCAAGGAGCATCAATGATCAATTTAGACTGATCATTTTAACTAGCCGATCATTTTGACATGTCCGCACAACATTGTTCGTAAGTTTTGACTTAGAGTACATATTGACACGAATCCAACGCGCATGTTAAGCTAACTTAGTTTTATATATTGTGACAACATTTGAGGCATATAGAGATACCACAAAGCCTTCAAGTAATCCAAGATATCCTAAAATACGTGATACCAATACCATGTCTTACATTTTATTTGTAATCCTTTGCTCAATGAGCACCAATGATCATTTTTACAAGCCAATCAACTTGTCATGTCCGCACTAAATCGTTTGTAACTTTTCTTCAGAGTTTAGTGTACAAGAATCCAATGCCCAAGTAAAGCTTGCTCAATTTTCTATATTGTGACAAATTTTCAAAACGAAGTAGGTACGACAAAGCCTCTAAGTAATCCAATCTCTCCCAAACTTTGTGATGCCATGCATTATGGTTCATTTGTAATCATTTGGTCAATGAGCACCAATGATCAGTATTGAATGATCATTTAAATTAGCCGATAAACTTTTCATGGCTGCACTAAATCGTCCATTACTTTTGATGTAGAGTTCATTGTACACGAATCCAACGCCCAAGAAAAACTAGCTCAATTTTCTATGTTGTGACAAAATTTAAGACTTAAATAGCTACGATAAAGCCTCCAAGTAATCCTATCTATCCCTAACTGTGTGATGCCGTGCATTATGCTCCATTTCCAATTCTTTTCTCAGTGACTACCAATGATTCGTTTAGAATGATCATTTTAACTAGCCAATGAACTTGACATGTCAATACTAAATCATCCGTACCTTTTGATTTATAGCTAAAAATGACATGAATCTAATTCCCACGTTAAACTAGCTCAATTTTCCATATTGTGACAACATTTGAGACTAAAAGAGATACGACAATGACTTTAAATAATCCAATCTATCCGAAACTGTGTGATGACATGCATTATGCTTCATTTATAGTCTTTTACTCAAGTACCACCAATGATCAGTTTATAATGATCATTTTAACTAGCCGATAAACTTGACATGTACACACTAAATCGTTCATAACTTTTGATGTAGAGTTTATAATGACACGATAAATCATCTGTAACTTTTAATTCGGAGTGCAAAGTACATGAATCCAACCCCAAAGTAAAGCTAGCTCAATTTTCTATATTGTGACAAAATTTAAAACCGAAGTAGCTACGACAAAGCCTCCAAGTAATCCAATCTATCCCAAAATGTGTGATGCCATGCATTATGCTTCATTTGTAATCCTTTGGTCACTGAGCACCAATGATCACTTTCGAATTATCATTTTAAATAGCCGATCAACTTTTCATGTCAGCACTAAATCATCCGTAACTTTTGATTTAAAGTTCAGAGTACAAGAATCAAACACCCAAGTAAAGCTAGCTCAATTTTCTATATTGTGCCAAAATTTAAGATTGAAATACTTACGACAAAGCCTACAAGTAAAACAATCTATCCCAAACTGTGCGATGACATGCATTATACTTAATTTATAAGCCATTGCTCAAGTAGCACCAATTTTCTATATCGTGACAAAATTTAACATTGAAAAACCTACGACAAAGCCTAAAAGTAAACCAATCTATTACAAATTGCGTGATGACATGCATTATGCCTCATTTATAAGCCTTTACTCAAGGAGCACCAATGATCATTTTAGAGTGATCATTTAAACTAGCTGGTCAACTTGACATGTCCGCACTGAATCGTCCTTAACTTTTGATTTAGAAATAAAAATGACATGAATCCAACTCCCACGTCAAGCTAGCTCAAATTTCCATATTGTGACAACATTTTAGACTGAAAGATTTAGACAAAGCCTCAAAGTAATGCAAACTATCCCAAATTGCGTGAGGCCATGCGTTATGCTTCATTTATAAGCCTTAACTCGAGGAGCACCAATCATCAGTTTAAAATGATCATTTTAAGCGAGCCCCATTTTCTGTATTTTGACAACATTTGAGACTGAAAGAGATTCCCCAAAGCCTAAAAGTAATCAAATCTATCCTAAATAACGTTATGCCATGCATTATGCTTTTTGTGTAATCCTTCGCTCATTGTGATCAGTTTAGAATGACCATTTTAACTAGCCGACCAACTTGTCATGTCCGCTCTAAGTCGTCTATGACTTTTGATTTCGAGTTCAAAGTACAAAAATCCAACGCCCAAGTAAAGCTAGCTCAATTTTATATATTGTGACACAATTTATAACCGAAATAGCTACAACAAAGCCTCCAAGCAATCCAATCTATCCCAAAGCTAGCTCAATTTTATATATTGTGACACAATTTATAACCGAAATAGCTACAACAAAGCCTCCAAGCAATCCAATCTATCCCAAACAACGTGATACCATGCATTATGCTTCATTTGTAGTCCTTTGCTTAATGAGCACCATTGATCAGTTTAGAATGATAATTTTAACAAGCCGATCAATTTCTCATGTCCACACTAAATGCTCCGTAACTTTTGATTTAAACTTCAGAGTACACGAATCCAATGCCCAAGTAAAGCTAGCTTAATTTTCTATATTGTGAAAAATTGTAAGACCAAAATAGCTATTACAACGCCTCCAGATAATCCAATCTATCCTAAACTACGTGATCCCATGCATTATGTTTCATTTATAAGTCTTTACTCAATAAGCAACAATGATTAGATTAGAATGATCATTTTAACTTCCTGGTAAACTTGACATTGCCGCACTAAATCATCCGTAACTTTTGGTTTAGAGCTCAAAATGACATGAATCCAACACCCACAATAAGCTAGCTCAATTTTCCAAATTGTGACAACATTTGAGACTTTAATAGAAACGACAAAGCCGAGACGTAATCCAATCTATCCCAAATTGCGTGATGCCATGCATTATGCTTCATTTATAGGCCATTACCCAAGGAGCACCAATGATCAGTTCAGAATGATCATTTTAACTGACCGATCAACCTGACATGTAAGCATTAAATCATCTGTAACTATTGATGTAGAGTTCAAAATGACACAAATCCAATGTCCACGTTAAGCTAGGTCAATTTTCTATACTGTGACAAAAGTTAAGACCATAATACCTACGAAAAAGTCTCCATCTAATGCTCAAACTACGTGATGCGATGCATTATGCTTCATTTATAAGCCTTTACTTAATGAGAACCAATGTCCGCAATAAGTCTTCCGTAAGTTTTGATTTAGAGTTAAAAATGACATGAATCCAATGCTAATGTTAAGGTAGCTCAATTTTCTATATTCTGAAAATTTTAGTACAAAAATAGCTACAACAAAATCTCCAACTAATCTAATATATCTCAAACTGCGTGCTACCATGCATTTTGATTCATTTGTAAACCTTTGCTCAATTACCACCAATGATCATTTTAGAATGATCAATTTACCTAGCCGATAAACTTGACATGCCCTCCTTAAATCGTGTGTGACTTTTGATTTACAATTCCGAATGACGCGAATCTAACACCCATGTTAAGCTACCTCAATTTCTACATAGGGACAAAATTTAAGACCAAAATAACTACGACAAAGCCTTTATGTAATCCAATATATCTCAAACTGCGTGCTGCCATGCATTATGATTCATTTGTAAACCTTTCCTTAATTACCACCAATTATGATATTAAAATGATCAACTTAACTAGCCCATAAACTTAACATGTATGCACTAAATCGTTTATAACTTTTGATTCAGAGTTTAAAATGACACGAATCCAACACCCACATTAAGCTAGCTCAATTATCTATAATAAGACAAACTTTAAGACCAAAATAGCTACGGCAAAGCCTCCAAGTAATCCAATTTCTCCCAAACTGAGTGATGCCGTGCATGTTGCTTCATTTTTATACTTTTTCTCAATGAGCATCAATGATCAGTTTAGCATGATTAATCTAACAAGCCGATAAACTTTAGATGCCAGCAATAAATTGTCAATAACTTTTGATTTAGAGTTTAGAATGACGCAAATTCAATGCTCACGTTCAGCAAGGTCAATTTTCTATATTGTGACAATATTTTATACTGAAAGAGATACGACAAAGCGTTCAAGTAATCCAATCTATCCTAAACTAACTAATACCATGTGTTATGCTTCATTTATAAGCATTTACTCAAGGAGAACCAATGATTAGTTTAGAATGATCATTTTAACCAGCTGATCACCTTGACATGTCTGCACTAAATCGTTTTTAACTTTTTACTTAGAGCTCATAATGACATGAATCCAATGCCCATGTAAAGCTAGTTAAATTTTCCATATTGTGACCATATTTGAGACTAAAAGAGCTACGAAAAAGCCTCCAAGTAATCTAATCCATCCCAAACTGCGTGATGCCATGCATTATGCTTCATTTACAGGCATTTACTCAAAGAGCACCAACGATCGATTTAGAATGATCATTTTAAAACACCGATCAACTTGACATGTACGCACTAAATCGTCCATTACTTTTGATGTAAAGTTTAGAATGACACGAATCCAACACCCACGTTAAGCTAGCTCAATTTTCTCTATTGTGACAACATTTGAGACTGATGAGATACCACAAAGCCTTAAGGTAATCCAATTTATCATAAACTGCATGATTCCATGCATTATGCTTCATTTGTAATCCTTTGCTCAATGAGAACCAATGATTATATTAGAATGATCATTTCAACAAGCCACTCAACTTGTCATGTCTGCACTAAATCGTCTATAACTTTTGATTTAGAGTTCAGATTACTCAAATCCAACACCCAAGCAAAGGTAGCTCAAATTTCTATATTGTGACAAAAATTTAAGACCAAAATAGATACGACACATCCTCCAAGTAATCCAATCCATCCCAAACTGTGTGATGATATGCATTATGCTTCATTTGTACGCCTTTACTCAATGAGCACCAATGAACAGTTTAGAATGATCATTTTAACTAGGTGGTCAACTTGAAATGTCCGCACTAAATCATATTTAACTTTGATTTAGAGCTCAAAATGACATGAATCCAACACCCATATTAAGCTAGCTCGATTTTCCATAATGTGACAATATTTGAGACTGAAAAAGCTGCATCAATGCCTCCAAGTAATAAAATCTATCCCAAACTGCGTGATAACATGCATTATGGTTCATTTATGAGCCTTACTCAGGGAGTACCAATGATAAGTTTAGAATGGTCATTTTAACTGGCCGATCAACTTGACATGTATGCACTAAATCGTCCATACCTTTCTATGTAGAGTTAAAAATGGCACGAATCCAACGCCCACGTTAACCTAGTCCAATATTCTATATTGTGACAACATTTGGGACTGAAATAGATACCCCAAAGCCTTTAAGTAATCCAATCTATCCAAAAATGCGTGATGCCATGCATTATGCATCATTGTAATCCTTTGCTCAATGAGCACCAATGATCATTTTAACTAGCCGATCAACTTGTCATGTCCGCACAAAATCGTCCATCACTTTTGATTTAGAGTTCGGAGTACACGAATCCAATGCCCAAGTAAAGCAAACTCAATTTTCTCTATTGTGACAGAATTTAAGACCAAAACAACTAGGACCAAACCTCCAAGTAATCCAATCTATCCCAAACTACGTGATGTCATGCATTATGCTTCATTTATAAGCCTTTAGTCAAGGAGCACCAATGGTTAGTTTAGCATGAAACATTTCAACTGGCCCATCAACTTGACATGTCCATACTAAATCATTCGTAACTTTTGATTTAGAGCTAAAAATTGACATGAATCTAATTCCCACGTTAAGCTAACTAAATTTTCCTTATTGTGACAACATTTGAGACTAAAAGAACTACAACAAAGCCTCCAAGTAATCCAATCTATCCCAAAATTTGTGATGCCATGCATTATGGTTCATTTATAAGCCTTTGCTCAAGGAGCACCAATGATCTGTTTAGAATGATAATTTTAACTAGCCGATCAACTGGACATGTACGCACTAAATCGTCTATAACTTTTGGTGTAGAGTTTATAATGACACGATAAATCGTACGTAACTTTTGATGTAGAGTTTATAATGACACGATAAATCGTATGTAACTTTTAATTAAGAGTGCAGAGTACACGAATCCAATGCCCAAGTAAAGCTAGCTCAATTTTCTATGTTGTAACAAAATTTAAAACCGAAATTGCTACAACAAAGCCTCCAAGTATTCCAATCTATCCCAAACTGTGTGATGCCATGCATTATGCTTCATTTGTAATCCTTTGGTCAATAAGCACCAATGATCACTTTAGAATTATCATTCTAACTAGCCAATCAACTTTTCATGTCTGCACTAAATCATCCGTAAGTTTTGATTTAATGTTCAGAGTACACGAATCAAACACCCAAGTAAAGCTAGCTCAATTTTCTATATTGTGACAAATTTAGGATTGCAATACCTATGACATGCATTATGCTTCATTTATAAGCCTTTACTCAAGGAGCACCAATTTTCAATATTGTGACAAAATTTATGATTGAAATACCTACTACAAAGCCTACAAGTAAACCAATCTATCCCAAATTCTGTGATGACATGCATTGTGCCTCATTTATATGGCTTTACTTAAGGAGCACCAATGATCATTTTTGAGTGATCATTTTAACTTGCTGGTCAACTTGACATGTTCGCACTGAATCGTCCTAAACTATTTATTTAGAAATCAAAATGACATGAATCGAACGCCCACGTCAAGCTAGATCAATTTTCCATATTGTGACAACATTTTAGACTAAAAGAGCTAGACAAAGTCTCAAAGTAATGCAATCTATCCCAAATTGCGTGAGGCCATGCATTATGCTTCGTTTATAAGCCCTAACTCAAGGAGCACCAATCATCAATTTAGAATGATCATTTTAACTGGCCGATCAACTTGATATTTCCACACTAATTCGTCTGTAAGTTTTGATTTACAATTCAGAATGATACGAATCCAACGCGGACGTTAAGCTAGCTCAATTTTTCTATATTGAGACAAAATTTATGAGCAAACTAGCAACGAAAAATCCTCCAAGTAATCAAATCCATCCCAAACTGCATTATGCTACGCATTATGCTCCACTTATAAGCCTTTACTAAAGAAGTATGAATGATTAGTTTAGAATGATCATTTTAACTACATGGTCAACTTGACATTTCCGCACTAAGTTGTCCATAACTTTTGGTTTAGAGCTCTAAATGACATGAATCCAACGGCCACGTCAAGCTAGCTGCATTTTCCATATTGTGACAACATTCGAGATTGAAAGAGCTACGAAAAGCCTCCAAGTAATCCAATTTATCCAAAACTACATGATGACATGTATTATGCTTCATTTATAAGCCTTTACTCAAGGAGCACCAATGATCACTTTAGAATGATAATTTGAACTGGCCAATAAACTTTACATGTACGCACTAAATCATTCGAAACCTTTTATGTAGAGGTTAGAATGACAGGAATCCAACACCCACATTAAGCCAGCCCAATATTCTGTATTATGACAACATTTGAGACTGAAAGAGATACCACAAAGCCTAAAAGTAATCAAATATATCCTAAACAACGTGATGCCATGCATTATGATTCATTTGTAATCCATTGCTGAATGAGCACCATTGATCTATTAAGAATGACCATTTTAACTAGCCGATCAACTTGTCATGTCCGCTCTAAGTCGTCTATAACTTTTGATTTCGAGTTCAAAGTAAAAATATCCAACCCTCAAGTAAAGCTAGCTCAATTTTATATATTGTGACACAACAAAGTCTCCAAGCGATCCAATCTATCCCAAACAACGTGATGCCATGCATTATGCGTCATTTGTATTCCTTTGCTCAATGAGCACCAATGATCAATTTAGAATGATCATTTTAACTAGCCGATCAACTTGTCATGTCCACACTAAATCCTCCGTAACTTTTGATTTAAAGTTTAGAGTACACGAACCCAATGCCCAAGTAAAGCTACTACAAAGCCTCCAAGTGATCTAATCTATCCTAAACTGCGTGATGCCATGCATTATGCTTCATTTATAAGCCTTTACTCAATAAGCACGAATGATTAGTTTAGAATGATCATTTAAACTTCCTTGTCAACTTGACATTTCCGCACTAAATCTTCCTTAACTTTTGGTTTAGAGCTCAAAATGACATGAATCCAACGTCCACAATAAGCTAGCTCAATTTTCCAAATTGTGTCAACATTTGAGACTATAATTGCTATGACAAAGCCTCCAAGTAATCCAATCTAGCCCAAACTGCGTGATGCCATGCATTCTGATTCATTTATTGGCCTTTACCCAAGGAGCACCAATGATCAATTTAGAACGATCATTTTAACTGGCCGATCAACTTGACATGTACGCACTAAATCGTCTGTAGCTATTGATGTAGAGTTAAGAATGACACGAATCCAATACTCACGTTAAGCAAGGTCAATTTTCTATACTGTCACAAAAGTTAAGACCGAAATAGGTGCGAAAAAGTCTCCAAGTAATGCAAAATATCCCAAACTACGTGATGTCATGTATTATGCTTCATTTATAAGCCTTTATTTAATGAGAACCAATGTCCGCACTAAATCGTCCGTAAGTTTTGATTAAGAGTTAAGAATGACACGAATCCAAGGCCGACGTTAAGGTAGCTCAATTTTCTATATTGTGAAAATTTTAGTACAAAAAAGCTACGACAAATTCTCCAAGTAATCTAATATATCTCAAACTGCGTACTGCCATGCATTATGCTTCATTTGTAAACCTTTGCTCAATTACCACCAATGATCATTTTAGAATTATCAATTTACCTTGCCAATAATTTTGACATGCCCGCACTAAATCCTGTGCGACTTTTGATTTAGAGTCCGGAATGACGCGAATCTAACTTCCACGTTAAGCTAGATCAATTTTCTATATTGGGCCGAAATTTAAGACCGAAATAGCTAAGACCAAGCCTCCAACTAATCCAATATATCTCAAACTGCGTGGTGCTATTCATTATGATTCATTTGTAAACCTTTGCTCAATTACTACCAATTATGATCAATTTAACTAGCCCATAAACTTGACATGTACGCACTAAATCGTTTATAACTTTTGATTCAGAGTTCAGAATGACACGAATCCAACGCCCACATTAAGCTAGCTCAATTATCAAAACTAAGACAAAATTTAAGACCGAAATATCTACGACAAAGCCTCCAAGTAATCCAATTTTTCCCAAACTGCGTGATGCCATGCATGTTGCTTCATTTTTATACTTTTGCTCAATGAGCATCAATGATCAGTTTAGCATGATTAATTTAACTAGCCGATAAACTTGAGATGTCGGCACTAAATTGTCTGTAACTTTTGATTTAGAGTTCAGAAAGACACGAATCCAATTCCCACGCTAAGCTACCTCCATTTTCTATAGTATGAGAAAATTTAATACCGAAATAGCTACAATAAAGCCTCTGGGTAATCCAATCTATCTCAAACTGCGTGATACCATGCATTATGCTTCATTTATACGCATTTACTCAAGGGGCACCAATGATCAGTTTAGAATGATCATTTTAACTAGCTAATCAACTTGACATGTCCGCATTAAATCGTCTTTAAGTTTTGATTAAGTGCTCAAAATGACATGAATTCAATGCCCACATTAAGCTAACTCAATTTTCCATATTGTGACAACATTTGAGACTAATAGAGCTACGACAAAGCCTCCAAGTAATCCAATCTATCCCAAACTTCGTGATGCCATGCATTATGTTTCATTTATTAGTCTTTACTCAAGGAGCACAAATGATTAGTTTAGAATGATCATTTTAACTGGCCGATCAACTTGACATGTACGCACTAAATCGTCCGTAACCTTTGATGCAGAGTTAAAAATGACACGAATCCAATGCCCAAGTTTAGCTAGCTGAATTTTCTATATTGTGAAAACATTTAAAATAGAAAAACCTACCCCAAAGCCTTCAAGTTATCCAATCTATCCTAAACTGTGTGATGCCATGCATTATGCTTCATTTTACTCAAGGAACACTAATGATCAATTAAGCTAGCTCAATTTTTTATATTGGGGGCAAAATTTATAACCAAAATAGCTACAAAGAAGCCTAAAAGTAATTCAATCTGTCCCAAACTACGTGATCCCATGCATTATGGTTCATTTTTCAACCTTTGCTCAATGAGCACAAATGATCATTTTAGAATGATCAATTTAACTAGCCAATAAACTTGACATGTTCGCACTAAATTGTGCTTAACTTTAGATTTAGAGTTCCGTATGACACGAATCCAACACTCTTGTTAAGCTTGATTAATGTTTTATATTGGAGCAAAATTTAAGAGCAAAATAGCTACGACAAAGTCTACAGGTAATCAAAACTTTTCCAAACTTCGGGATGCCATGCATTATGCTTCATTTGTAAACCTTTGTTCAATGAGCACCAATGATCAGTTTAGAATGATAAATTTAACTAGCCGATACTCTTGAGGTGTATGCACTAAATCGTCTATAGTTCTTGATTTAGAGTTCAGAATACACAAATCCAACGCCCACGTTAAACGAGCTCAATTTTCTATATTAAGACAAAATTTAAGACATTAATAACTACGTCAAAGCCTCCAAATAAACTAATCTATCCCCAACTGCGTGATGCCATGCATTATGCTTCATTTGTAAACTTTTGCTCAACGAGCATCAATGATCGGTTAAGAATGATCAATTTAACTTGCCGATAAACTTGAAATATTCGCACTAAATCGTCCATAACTTTTGATTTAGGGTTCGGAATGATACAAGTCAAACGCCCACATTAAGCGAGCTCAATTTTCGATATTAAGACGGAAATAGCTCAATTTTCTATATTAAGACAAAAATAACTACGACAAAGCCACCAAGTAATCCAATCTATCCCGAACTGCGTGATGCCATGCATTATGCTTCATTTGTAAACCTTTTCTCAATGAGCACCAATGATAAGTTTAGAATGATCAATTTAACTAGATACACTTGGAATGTACGCACTAAATCGTGTGTAACTTTTGATTTAGAGTTCAGAATAAACTTACACAACGCCCACTTTAATCTAGCTCAATTTTCTATATTAACACAATATTTACGACGCAAATAGCTACGACAAAGCCTGCAAATAGTCCAATCTATCCAGAACTGCGTGATACCATGCATTATGCTTCATTTGTAAACCTTTTCAATGAGCACCAATGATCATATTAGATGGATCAATTTAACCGGCCAATAAACTTGACATATCCACACTAAATCATGCCAATAAACTTGACATATCCGCACTAAATTATGCAAAGTTCCAAATAAAGCGAATGCAACGCCCACGTTAAGCTAGGTCAATTTTCTATAGTGGGACAAATTCAAAGACTGAAACAGCTACGAATAAGCTTCCAAGTAATAAAATCTATCGGAAACTGTGTGATGCCATGCATTATGCTTTATTTGTAAACCTTTGTTCAGTGAGCACCATTGATCAGTCTAGAATGATCAATTTAACTAGGTGATACACTTGACATGTACGCACTAAATCGTGTATAACTTTTAATATAGAGTTCATAATACATGGATCCAACGCCCACATTAAGGTAGCTCAATTTTCTATATTTAGACAAAATTTAAGACGAAAATAGCTACGACAAAGCCTCCAAGTAATCCAATGTATCCCAAACTGAGTGATGCCATGCATTATGCTTCTTTTGTAAACCTTTGCTCAACGAGCATCAATGATCAATTTAGAAAATTTAACTAGCCGATAAAGTTTAGAATGATCAGTTTAACTAGCCGATAAAGTTTAGAATGATCAGTTTAACTAACTGATAGACTTGAGAGATGTATGCACTAAATCTTTTGTAACTTTTTATTTGGAGTTTGGAATGACACGAATCCAATGCACATATTAAACTGACTCAATTTTCTATATTGTGAAAAATTGAAGACCGAAATAGCTACGATAAAGCCTCCAAGTAATCCAATCTAACCAAAATGCGTGATGCCATGCATTATGCTTCATTTGTAAAACTTTGCACAACAAGCATCAATGATCGGTTTAGAATGATCAGTTTATCTAGCCGATAAACTTCAGACGTCCGCACTAAATCGTCCGTAACTTTTAATTTGTAGTTTGGAATGACACGAATCCAATGCCCACGTTAAGGTAGCTCAATTTTCTATATTGTGACAAAATTGAAGACTGAAATAGCTACGATAAAGCCTACAAGTAATCCAGTCTATCCCAAATTGTGTGATGCCATGCATTATGCTTCATTTGTAAAACTTTTCTCAATGAGCGCCAATGATCATTTTAGAATGATCAATTTAACTAATCGATAAACTTGACATGTCCGCACTAAATCGTGCGTAACTTTTGATTTAGAGTTCAGAATGACACGAATCCAATGACTATGTTAAGCTAGCTCAATTTTCTATGTTGTGAAATTTTTTTGACTGATATAGCTACGAAGAGGCCTACAAGTAATCCAATCTAACCCAAAAAGTGTGATGCCATGCATTATGCTTAATTTGTAAACCTTTGTCCAATGAGCACCAATGATCGTTTAAAAATGATCAATTGAACTAGCCGATAAACTTGACATATCCGCACTAACACATGCGTAACTTTTGATTTAGAGTTCCGAATGACGCGAATCAAGTGCCCACGTTAAGCTAGCTCAAGTTTCTACATTAATACAGAATTTAAGACGGAAATAACTACGACAAAGCCTCCAAGTAATCCAATCTATCCCAAACTGAGTGATGACATGCATTATGCTTCTTTTGTAAACCTTTGCTCAACGAGCATCAACGATCAGTTTAGAATGATCAGTTTAATGAGCCAAAAAAACTTGAGATGTATGTAGAAAATTGTCCGTAACTTTTGATTTGGAGGTCAGAATGAGACGAATCCAATGCCCATATTTAACTAACTCAATTTTCTATAATGTGACAAAATTTAAAACCGAAATAGCTATGATAAAGCTTCCAAGTAATCCAATCTAACCCAAAATGCGTGATGCCATGCATGATGCTTCATTTGTAAAACTATGCTCAACGAGCATCATTGATTGGTTTAGAATGATCAGTTTATATAGCCGATAAACTTGAGATGTCGGCACTAAATCGTATGTAACTTTTGATTAGGAGTTCAGAATGACACGAATCCAATGATTACGCTAAAGTAACTCAATTTTCTATATTGTGACAAAATTAAAAACTGAAATAGCGTCCATAACTTTTTGTTTAGAGTTGAGAACGACACGAATCCAATGCCCACATTAAGCTAGCTCAATTTTCTATATTGTGAAAAAATTTAAGATAGAAATAGCTACGATAAAACTCCAAGTGATCCAATCTATCCCAAACCGCTTGATACCATGCATTACTTCATTTGTAAACCTTTGCTCAATGGGCACCAATAATCATTTTAGAATGATCAATTTAACTAGCCGATAAACTTGACATGTCCGCACAAAATCGTGCGTTACTTTTGATTTAGAGTTAAGAATAGACGAATCCAACGCCCAAGTTAAGCTAGCACAATTTTCTATATTGCGGCAAAATCTAAGACCGAAATAGCTACGAAAAAGCTTCCAAGTTAGCCCATCTATCCCAAACTGCGTGATGCCATGCATTATGCTTCATATGTAAGCCTTTGTTCAGCGAGCACCAATGATCGGTTTAGAATGATCAAGTTAACTAGCCGGTAAATTTAAGATGTACGCATTAAATCGTCCGTAACTTTTGATTTAAAGTTCAGAACGACACGAATCCAATGCCCACATTAAGCTAGCCCAATATTCTATATTGTGACAAAATTTAAGATAGAAATAGCTAAGATAAAGACTCCAAGTAATCCAATCTATCCCAAACTGTGTGATACCATGCATTATGCTTCATTTGTAAACCTTTGCTCAGTGAGCACCAATGCTCATTTTAGAATGATTAATTTAACTAGCAGATAAACATGATATGTTAACACTAAATCCTGCGTAACTTTTGATTTAGAGTTCCAAATAAAGGGAAACCAATGCCCACATTAATCTAGCTCAATTTTCTATATTGCGACAAAATCTAAGACCAAAATAGCTACGAGAATGCTTCCAAGTAGTCCAATCTATCCCAAACTGTGTGATGCCATGCATTATGCTTCATTTCTAAGCCTTTTCCCAATGAGCTTCAATGATCATTTTAGACGGATCAATTTAACTGGCCGATCAACGTGAAATGTCCGCACTAAATCATGCGTAACTTTTAATTTAGAATTCCGAATAAATCGAATCCAACACCCACGTTAAACTAGCACAATATTCTATAGTGGGACAAGTTCTAAGACCCAAATAACTACGAAAAAGCTTTCAAGTAATCCAATCTATCGCAAACTTTGTGATGCCATGCATTATGCTTCAGTTGTAAACCATTTTTCAGTGAGCACCAATGATCAGATTAGAATGATCAATTTAACTAGCTGGTACACTTGACATGCATGCACTAAATCATATGTAACTTTTGATTTAGAGTTCATAATAAACGAATCCAATGCTCACGTTAAGGTAGATCAATTTTCTATATTAAGGCAAAATTTAAGACAAAAATAGCTACGACAAAGCCTCCAATGAATCCAATCTATCATATAGTGCGCGATGCCATACATTATGCTTCATTTGTTATCCTTTGCTCAACCAGCATGAAAGACTGGTTTAGAATGATCAATTATCTAGCCGATAAACTTTAGATGTTCAAAATGATCCGAAACCAATGTCCGCATTAATTTAGCTCAATTTTCTATATTGTGACAAAATTTAAAACCAAAATATCAACGATAAAGCCTCCAAGTAATCCAATATATGCCAAACTACGTGATACCATGCATTATGCTTCATTTGTAAACCTTTGCTCAATGAGCACCAATGATCATTTTAGAATGATCAATTTTACTAGACGATAAATTTAACATGTCCGCATTAAATCGTGCGTAACATTTGATTTAGAGTTCCAAATAAAGCGAATCCAACGCCCACATTAAGCTAGCTCAGTTTTCTATATTCGGATAAAATTTAAGACCGAAATAGCTATGAAAAAGCTTCCAAGTAATCCAATCTATCCCAAACTGCGTGATACCATGCAGTATGCTTCATTTGTAAACCTTTGTTTAATGAGCACCAATGATGAGTTTAGAATGATCAATTTAACTAGCCGATACACTTGACATGTACGCACTAAATCGTGTGTAACTTTTTATTTAGAGTTTAGAATAGACGATTCCAACGCCCACGTTAAGTTACCACAATTTTATATATGAAGAAAAAATTTATGACGAAAATCGCTACGAGAAAGCCTCCACATAATCCAATATATCCCAAACTGCGTGATGCAATGCATTATGCTTCATTTGTTTACCTTTGTTCTGTGAGCACCAATGATCAGTTTAGAATGATCAATTTAACTAGCTGATACACTTGACATGTACAGACTACATCGTCTGTAATTTTTGATTTAGAGTTCTGAATACCGGAATCGAACGCTAACGTAAAGCTAGCTCAACTTTCAATATTAAGTCAAAATTTAAGGCGGAAATAGCTATGACAAAGCCTCCACGTAATCAAATTTATCACAAAATGCATTATGCCATGCATAGTGGTTCATTTGTGAGCCTTTGCTCAACGAGCACCAATGATCAGTTTAGAATGATCAATTTTTATTTAGAGTTCTATAAATAAATCGTCTGTAAGAAATCGTCTGTAACTTTTTATTTAGAGTTCACAACGACACGAATCCAATATCCACATTAAGCTAGCTCAAATTTCAAAATTGTGACAAAATTCAAGACCAAAATAGCTACGAAAAAGTCTCCAAGTAATCCCATCTATCCCGAACTACGTCATCCCATGAACTTTGCTTCATTTGTAAACCTTTGCTCAATGAGCACCAATGATAATTTTAGAATGATCAATTTAACTAGCCGATAAACTTGACATGTCTGCACTAAATCATGCGTAACTTTTGATTTATAGTTCCAAATAGAGCGAATCCAACGCCCACGTTAAGATAGCTCAATTTTCTATATTGGGACAAAATCTAAGACCGAAATAGCTATGAAAAAACTTCCAAGTAATCCAATCTATCCAGAACTGAGTGATGCCATGCATTATGCTTCATTTGTGAACATTTGTTTAATGAGCACCAATGATCAATTTAGAATGATCAATTTAACTAGCCGATATGCTTGACATGTACACACTAAATCGTGTGTAACTTTTGATTTAGTGTTCAGAATACACGAAACCAATGGCCACGTTAAATTACCTCAATTTTCTATATGAAGACAAAATTTAAGACGAAAATTACTACGCGAAAGCCTCCAAGTAATCCAATCTATCCCAAACTGCGTGATGCCATGCATTATGCTTCATTTGTATGCCTTTGTTCAAAGAGCACCATTGATCAGTTTAGAATGATCAATTTAACTAGCTGATACACTTGACATGTACGCACTAAATCGTCTGTAACTTTTGATTTAGAGTACACAATACCAGAATCGAACGCCCACGTAAAGCTAGCACAATTTTCAATATTAAGTCAAAATTTAAAGCGGAAATAGCTACGGCAAAGCCTACAAATCACCCAATTTATTCCAAAATGCATGATGCCATGCACTATGGTTCATTTGTAAACCTTTGCTCAACGAGCATCAATAATCAGTTTAGAATGATCAATTTAACTAGCCGATAAACTTAAGATATCCGCCATAAATCTTCTGTAACATTTGATTTAGAGTTCAGAACGACACGAATCCAATATCCACATTAAGCTAGCCCAATTTTCAAAATTGTGACAAAATTTAAGACAGAATAGCTACGAAAAAGCATCCAAGTAATCCAATCTATCCCGAACTACGTCAAACCATGCATTCTGCCTTATTTGTAAACCTTTGCTCAATGAGCACAATGATCATTTTAGGATTATCAATTTAACTAGCCCATAAACTCGACATGTCCGCACTAAATCGTGCATAACTTTTGATTTAGAGTTCCGAATGAAGTGAATCCAATGCCCACGTTAAGCTAGCTCAATTTTTTATATTGGGACAAATTCTAAAACCAAAATAGCTACGAGAATGCTTCCAAGTAATCCAATCTATCCCAAACTGCGTGATGCCATGCATTATGCTTCATTTCTAAGCCTTTGCCCAATGAGCTCCAATGATCATTGTAGACGGATTAACTGGCCGATAAACGTGAAATGTCCGCACTAAATCATGCGTAACTTTTCATTTAGAATTCCGAATAAATCGAATCCAATGCCCACGTTAAGCTAGCACAATTTTCTATAGTGGGACAAGTTCTAAGACCCAAATAACTACGAAAAAACTTTCAAGTAATCCAATCTATCGCAAACTTTGTGATGCCATGCATTATGCTTCCGTTGTAAACCTTTTTTCAGTGAGCACCAATGATCAGATGAGAATGATCAATTTAACTAGCTGGTACACTTGACATGCATGCACTAAATCATCTGTAACTTTTGATTTAGAGTTCATAATACACGAATCCAATGCCCACGTTAAGGCATATCAATTTTCTATATTAAGGCAAAATTTAAGACAGAAATAGCTACGACAAAGCCTCCAATTAATCCATTCTATCATATACTGCGCGATGCCATACATTATGCTTTATTTGTAACCCTTTGCTCAACCAGCACGAAAGATTGGTTTAGAATGATCAATTTAACTAGCCGATAAACTTTAGATGTCCGCATTAAATCATCCATAACTTTTGATTTACAGTTCAAAATGACACGAAACCAATGTCCGATTTAATTTAGCTCAATTTTCTATATTGTGACAAAATTTAAAACCAAAATATCAACGATAAAGCCTCCAAGTAATCCAATATATGCCAAATTACGTGATACCATGCATTATGCTTCATTTGTAAACCTTTGCTTAATGAGCACCAATGATCATTTTAGAATGATCAATTTAACTATACGATAAATTTGACATGTCCGCACTAAATTGTGCGTAACATTTGATTTAGAGTTCCAAATAAAGCGAATCCAACGCCCACATTAAGCTAGCTCAGTTTTCTATATTGGGATAAAATTTAAGACCAAAATAGCTATGACAAAACTTCCTAGAATCCAATCTATCCCAAACTGCCTGATACCATGCATTATGCTTCATTTGTAAACCTTTGTTTAATGAGCACCAATGATGAGTTTAGAATGATCAATTTAACTAGCCGATACACTTGACATGTACACACTAAATCGTGTGTAACTTTTTATTTAGAGTTCAAAATAGACGAATCCAACGCCCACGTTAAGTTACCACAATTTTCTATACTAAGAAAAAATTTACGATGAAAATCGCTATGAGAAAGCCTCCACATAATCCAATCTATCCCAAACTGCGTGATGCAATGCATTATGCTTCATTTGTTTACCTTTGTTCAGTGAGCACCAATGATCAATTTAGAATGATCAATTTAACTAGCTGATACACTTGACATGTACAGACTAAATCCTCTGTAATTTTTTATTTAGAGTTCTGAATACCAGAATCGAACGCCTACGTAAAGCAAGCTCAATTTTCAATATTAAGTCAAAATTTAAGGTGGAAATAGCTATGACAAAGCCTCCACGTAATCTAATTTATCACAAGATGCATTATGCCATGCACAATGGTTCATTTGTAAACCTTTGATCAACGAGCACCAATGATCAGTTTAGAATGATGAATTTAACTAGCCAATAAACTTAAAATGTCCGCAACAAATCATCTGTAACTTTTGATTTAGAGTTCACAACGACACGAATCCAATATCCACATTAAGCTAGCTAAAATTTCTAAATTGTGACAAAATTCAAGACCAAAATAGCTACGAAAAGGTCTCCAAGTAATCCAATCTATCCCGAACTACGTCATCCCATGAACTTTGCTTCATTTGTAAACCTTTGTTCATTTTAGAATGATCAATTTAACTAGCCGATAAACTTGATATGTCCGCACTAAATCGTGTGTAACTTTTGATTTAAAGTTCCGAATAGAGCGAACCCAATGCCCACGTTAAGCTAGCTCAATTTTCTATATTGGGACAAAATCTAAGACCGAAATAGCTATGAAAAAATTTCCAAGTAATCCAATCTATCGAAAACTGTGTGATGTCATGCATTATGCTTCATTTGTGAACCTTTGTTTAATGATCAGTTTAGAATGATCAATTTAACTAGCCGATACGCTTGACATGTACACACTAAATCGTGTGTAAATTTTGATTTAGAGTTCAGAATACACGAATGCAACGCCAACATTAAGTTACCTCAATTTTTTATATTAAGACAAAATTTAAGATGAAAATTGCTACGAGAAAGCCTCCAATTAATCCAATCTATCGCAAACTTTGTGATGCCATGCATTATGCTTCATTTGTATGCCTTTGTTCAATGAGCACCAATGATCAGTTTAGAAAGATCAATTTAACTAGCTGATACACTTGACATGTACGCACTAAATTATCTGTAACTTTTGATATAGAGTTCAGAATACCGGAATCGAACGCCCACGTAAAGTTAGCTCAATTTTCAATATTAAGTCAAAATTTAAGGCGGAAATAGCTACGACAAAGCCTCCAAATAATCCAATTTATCCCAAAATGCATGATGCCATGCACTATGGTTCATTTGTAAACCTTTTCTCAACGAGCATCAATGATCGGTTAAATATGATCAATTTAACTAGCCGTTAAACTCGACATGTCCGCACTAAATCGTGCGTAACTTTTGATTTAGAGTTTCGAATGAAGTGAATCCTAGGCCCACGTTAAGCTAGCTCAATTTTCTATATAAGGACAAATTCTATGACCAAAATAGCTACGAGAAAGCTTTCAAGTAATCCAATCTATCCCAAACCGCATGATGCCATGCATTATGCTTCATTTGTAAGTCTTTGTACAATGAGCTCCAACGATCATTTTAGACTGATCAATTTATTTGGCCGATAAACGTTACATCTCCGCACTAAATCATGCTTAACTTTTAATTTAGAGTTCTGAATAAATCGAATCCAACGCCCACGTTAAGTTAGCTCAATTTTCTATAGTAGGAAAAATTCTATGACCCAAATAGCTACGAAAAAGCTTTCAAATAATCCTATCTATCGCAAACTTTGTGATGCCATGCATTATGCGTCATTTGTAAACCTTTGTTCAGTGAGCACCAATGATCAGTTTAGAATGATCAATTTAACTAGCTGATACACTTGACATGCATGCACTAAATCATCTGTAACTTTTGAGTTAGAGTTCATAATACATGAATCCAATACCCACGTTAAGGTAGATCAATTTTCTATATTAAGACAAAATTTAAGACAGAAATAGCTACGACAAAGCCTCCAATTAGTCCAATCTATCATAAACTGTGCGATGCCATTCATTATGCTTCATTTGTAAACCTTTGCTCAACGAGCATGAAAGATTGGTTTAGAATGAACAATTTTACTAGCCGATAAACTTAAGATGTCCCCACTAAATCATCCATAACTTTTGATTTAAAGTTCAAAACGACAAGAAACCAATGCCCACATTAAGCTAGCTCAATTTTCTATATTGTGACAAAATTTAAGACCAAAATATCAACGATAAAGGATCCAAGTAATCCAATATATGCTAAATTGCATGATACCATGCATTATGCTTCATTTGTAAACCTTTGCTCAATGAGCACCAATGCTCATTTTAGAATGATCAATTTAACTAGCCGATTAAATTTGACATGTACGCACTAAATCGTGCGTAACTTTTGATTTAGAGTTCCAAATAAAGTGAATCCAACGCCCATGTTAAGCTAGTTCAGTTTTCTATATTGGGACAAAACTTAAGACCGAAATAGCTATGAAAAAACTCCCAAGTAATCCAATATATCCCAAACTGCGTGATGCCATGCATTATGCTTCATTTGTAAACCTTTGTTTAATGAGCACCAATGATCAGTTTAGAATGATCAATTTAACTAGCTGATACACTTGACATGTACGCACTAAATCGTGTGTAACTTTTTATTTAGTGTTCAGAATACACAAATCCAAAGCCCACGTTAAGTTACCTCAATTTTCTATATGAATACAAAATTTAAGACAAAAATCGCTACGAGAAAGCCTCCAAGTAATCCAATCTATCCCAAATTACGTGATGCCATGCATTATGCTTCATTTGTATACCTTTGTTCAATGAGCACCAATGATCAGTTTAGAATGGTTAATTTAACTGGCTGATACACTTGACATGTACGCACTAAATCGTCTGTAATTTTTTATTTAGAGTTCAGAATACCGGAATCGAACGCCAATGTAAAGCTAGCTCAATTTTCAATATTAAGTCAAAATTTAAGGCGGAAATAGCTATGAAAAAGCCTCCACGTAATCCAATTTATCACAAAATTCATTATGCCATGCACAATGGTTCATTTGTAAACCTTTGCTCAACGAGGATCAATTATCGGTATAGAATGATCAATTTAACTAGCTGATAAACTTAAGATGTCCGCAATAAATCGCTTGTAACTTTTGATATAGAGTTCAGAACGACACGACTCCAATATCCACATTAAGCAAGCTACAATTTGTAAATTGTGACAAAATTCAAGACCGAAATAGCTACGAAAAAGACTCAAAATCATCCAATCTATCCCGAACTACGTCATACCATGCATTATGCTTCATTTGTAAACCTTTGATCAATGACAAACAATGATCATTTTAGAATGATCAATTTAAGTAGCCGATAAATTTGACATGTGCGCACTAAATCGTGCGTAACTTTTAATTTAGAGTTCCGAATGAAGCAAATCCAAAGCCCATGTTAAGATAGTTCAATTTTCTTTATTGGGACAAATTCTAAGACCGAAATAGACACGAAAAAGCTTCCAAGTAATCCAATCTATCCCAAACTGTGTCATGCCATGCATTATGCTTCCTTTGTAAGCCTTTGCCCAATGAGTACCAATGATCATTTTAGACAGATCAATTTAACTGGCCGATAAACGTGACACGTCAGCACTAAATCATGCGTAACTTTTAATTTAGAGTTCCGAATAAATCGAATCCAAGGCCCACGTTAAGCTAGCTCAATTTTCTATAGTGGAACAAATTCTAAGACCCAAATAGATACAAAAAAGCTTTCAAGTAATCCAATCTATCGCCAACTTCGTGATGCCATGCATTATGCTTCATTTGTAAACCTTTTTTCAGTGCGCACTAATGATTAGTTTGGAATGATCAGTTTAACTAGCTGATACACTTGACATGCATGCACTAAATCATATGTAACTTATGATTTAGAGTTCATAATACACGAATCCAATGCCCATGTTAAACTAGTTCAATTTTCTATATTAAGTCAACATTTAAGACGGAAATAGCTAGGACAAAGCCTCCAACTAATCCAATCAATCATAAATTGTGCGATACCATGCATTATGCTTCATTTGTAAACCTTTGCTCAATGAGCACCAATGATCATTTTAGAATGATCAATTTACCTAGCTGATAAGCTTGACATGTCTGCACTAAATCGTGCTTAACTTTTGATTTAGAGTTCTGAATGAAGCGAATCCAATGCCCATGTTAAGCTAGCTCAATTTTCTATGCTGGGACAAATTCTAAGACTGAAATAGCTCCGAAAAAGCTTTCAAGTAATCCAATCTATCCAAAACTGCGTGATGCCATGCCTTATGCTTCATTTGTAAGCATTTTCCCAATTAGCACCAATTATCATTTTAGACGGATCAATTTAAATGGCCGATAAACTTGACATGTCCGCCTAAAATCGTGCGTACCTTTCTAATTAGAGATCTGAATAAAGCGCATCCAACACCCAGGTTAATCTAGCTCAATTTTCTATATTGGGACAAATGCTAAGACCGAAATAGCTATGAAAAAGCTTCCAAGTAATCCAATCTATCCCAAACATGCGTGATGCCATGCATTATGCTTCATTTGTAAACCTTTGTTCAGTGAGCACCAATGATAATTTTAGAATGATCAATTTAACTAGCCGATAAACTTGACATGTCCGCACTAAATTGTGCGTAACTTTATATTTAGAGTTCTGAATGAAGCGAATCCAATGCCCACGTTAATCTAGCTCAATTTTCAATATTGGGACAAATTTTGTGACTGAAATAACCACCAAAAAGCTTCAATGTAATCGAATCTATCCCAAACTGCATGATGACATGCATTGTACTTCATTTGTAAGCCTTTGCCCAATGAGCCCCAATGATCATTTTAGATGGATCAATTTTACTGGCCGATAAACTTGACATGTCCCTACTAAATCGTTTGTAACTTTTGATTTAGAGTTCTGAATAAATTGAATCCAACACCCACATCAAGCTAGCTCAATTTTCTATATTGGGACAAATTCTAAGACCGTAATAGATAACAAAAAGCTTTCAAGTAATCCAATCTATCGCAAACTTGGTGATGCCATGCATTATGCTTCATTTGTAAACCTTTGTTCAATGAGCAGCAATGATCAGTTTAAAATGATCAATTTAACTAGCTGATACACTTGATATGCATGCACTAAATTGTCTGTAACTTTTGATATAGAGTTCATAATACACGAATCCAATGCCCACGTTAAGCTAGCTCAATTTTCTATATTAAGACAAATTTTAAGATGGAAATAGCTGTGGCAAAGCCTCACAGTAATACAATCTATCATACACTGCTTGATGCCATGCATTATGCTTCATTTGTAAAACTTTGCTCAATTAGCCTGAATGATCGGTTTAGAATGATCAATTTAACTAGCCGATAAACTTAAGATGTCCGCACTAAATTGTCTGTAATTTTTGATTTGGAGTTTAGAACGACAAGAATCAAATGCCCCCATTAATCTAGCTCAATTTTCTGTATTGTGACAAAATTTAAGACCAAAATAGCTACGATAAAACCACCAAATAATCCAATGTATCCCAAACTACGTGATACCATGCATTATGCTTCATTTGTAACCCTTTGCTCAATGAGCACCAATGATTATTTTAGAATGATCAATTTAACTTGCCGATAAACTTGACATGTCTGCACTATGTCCTGCGTAACTTTTGATTTAGAGTTCCTAATGAAGTGAACCCAATTCTCACGATAATCTAGCTCAAGTTTCTATATTGGGACAAAATCTAAGACCAAAATAGCTACGAAAATGTGTCAAAGTAATCCAATCTCTCCCAAACTGCGTGATGCCATGCATTATGCTTCATTTGTAAGCCTTTGCCCAATGATCACCAATGATCATTTTAGACGGATCAATTTAACTGTCCGATACACTTGACATGTCCGACTAAATCGTACATAACTTTTGATTTAGAGTTCCGAATAAAGCGAATCCAACGCCCACATTTAGCTAGCTCAATTTTCTATATTGAGATAATCTCTAAGATGGATATAACTACAAAAAAGCTTACAAGTAATCCAATGTATCCCAAACATGCGTGATGCCATGCATTATGCTTCATTTGTAAACCTTTGTTCAGTGAGCACCAATGATCAGTTTAGAATGATCAATGAAACTAGCTGATACACTTGACATATACGC
This sequence comes from Pugionium cornutum, assembly GCA_018901935.1. NCBI lineage: Eukaryota > Viridiplantae > Streptophyta > Magnoliopsida > Brassicales > Brassicaceae > Pugionium > Pugionium cornutum. Next base: position 17,954,414 of record CM032162.1, on the reverse strand, counting down.
ACTAAATCGTATGTAATTTTTGATTTAGAGTTCAGAACACATGAATTGTACGCCCACATTAAGCTAGCTCTATTTTCAATATTATGACAAACTTTAAGGCGGAAATAGCGACAAGAAAGCCTCCAAGTAAACCAATTTATCCCAAAATGCATGATGCCATGCATTATGGTTCATTTGTAAACCTTTGCTCAATGAGCGTCAATGATCTGTTTAAAATGATCAATTTAACTAGACGATAAACTTAAGATATCCACACTAAATTGTGCATAACTTTTTATTTAGAGTTCAGAACGACACGAATCCAATACCCACATTAAGCAAGCTCAGTTTTCTAAATTGTGGAAAAATTTAAGACCAAAATAGCTACGAAAAAACCTCCAAGTAATCCAATCTATCCCGAACTGCGTGATACCATGCATTATGCTTCATTTGTAAATCTTTGCTCAATGAGCACCAATGATCATTTTAGAAAGATCAATTTAACTAGACGATAAACTTGACATGTCTGCATTAAATTGTGCGTAATTTTTAATTTAGAGTTTCCAAAAAAGCGAATCCAATGCCCATATTAAGATAGCTTAGGTTTATATATTGGGACAAATTCTAAGACCAAAATAGCTACGAAAAAAATTCCAAGTAATCCTATCTATGCATTATGCTTCATTTGTAAACCTTTGTTCAGTGAGCAGCAATGATCAGTTTAAAATGATCAATTTAACTAGCTGATACAGTTGACATGTATGCACTAAATTGTCTTTAACTTTTGATTTAGAGTTCATAATATAGGAATCCAAAGCCCACATTAAGCTAGAACAATTTTCTATATTAAGACAAAATTTAAAACGGAGATAGCTACGACAAAGCCTCCAATTAATCCAATCTACCAAAAACTGTGTGATGCCATGCATTATGCTTCATTTGTAAACCTTTGTTCAACGAGCACGAAAGATCGGTTTGGAATGATCAATTTAACTAGCCGATAAACTTAAGATATCCGCACTAAATCATCCATAACTTTTGATTTGGAATTCAGAGCGACAAGAATCCTAAGCCCCCATTAAGCTAGCTCAATTTTCTATATTGGGACAAAATTTGAGACCAAAATAGCTACGATAAAGCCTCCAAATAATCCAATGTATCCCAAACTACGTGATACCATGCATTATGCTTCATTTGAAAACCTTTGCTCAATGAGCACCAATGATCATTTTAGAATAATCATTTTAACTTGCCGATAAACTTGACATATCCGCACTAAATCGTGCGTAACTTTTGATTTAGAGTTCCAAATGAAACGAACCCAATTTCCACGTTGAGCTAGCTCAATCTTCTATATTGGGACATATTCTAACACCGAAATAGCTACGAAAAAGCTTCAAAATAATCCAATCTATCCCTAACTGCGTGATGTCATGCATTATGCCTCATTTGTAAACCTTTGCCAAATGAGCACCAATGATCATTTTAGAAGGATCAATTTAACTGGTCAATAAACTTGACATGTCCGACTAAATCGAGAGTAACTTTTGATTTCGAGTTCCGAATAAAGCGAATCTAATGCCCACATTCACCTAGCTCAATTTTCTATATTGTGACAAAATTTAAGACCGAAATTGCTACGATAAAGCCGCGAAGTAATCCAATATATCCCAAACTGCGTGATGTCATGCATCATGTTTCATTTGTAAACCTTTGCTCAATGTGCACTAATGATCAATTTAGAATGATCAATTTAACAATCAGATAAACTTGATATGTCCACACTAAATCATGCAAAACTTTATATTTAGAGTTCTGAATGAAGTGAATACAATGCCCAAGTTAAGCTAGCTAAACTTTCTTTATTGGGACAAATTTTTTGACTGGAATAGCTATGAAAAAGCTTCCAAATAATCCAATATGTCCCAAACTGCGTGATGACATGCATTATGCTTCATTTGTAAGCCTTTGCCCAATGAGCACCAATGATCATTTTAGACGGATCAATTTAACTGGTCGATAAACTTGACATGTCCCTACTAAATCATGCTTAACTTTTGATTTAGAGTTCCTAATGAAGCGAACCCAATTCCCACATTAAGGTAGCTCAATTTTCTATATTGGGACAAAGTTTAAGACCAAAATAGCTACGAAAAAGCTTCAAAGTAATCCAATCTATTCCAAACTGCGTGATGCCATGCGTTATGCTTCATTTGTAAGCCTTTGCCAATGAGCACCAATGTTCAGTTTAGAATGAGCAATTTAACTAGCTGATAAACTTGACATGTACGCACTAATTTGCCAGTAATTTTTGATTGAGAGTTTAGAATGACAGGAATCTAATGCCCACATTAACCTAGCTCAATTTTGTATATTAAGACAAAATTTAATACGGAAATTGCTACGACAAAGCATCCAAGTAATCCAATCAATCATAAACTGGGTGATGCCATGCATTATGCTTCATTTGTAAACCTTAGCTCAACGAGCATGAAAGATCGGTTTAGAATGATCAATTTAACTAGCTAATAAACTTAAGAGATCCGCACTAAATCGCCCAAAACTTTTGATTTTGAGTTCGGAACGACACGAATCCAATGCCCACATTAAGCGAGCTCAATTTTCTATATTGGGACAAATTCTATGACCGAAATAGCTACCAAAAAGCTTACAAGTATTCCAATCTATCCTGAACTGCGTGATGCCATGCATTATGTTTCATTTGTAAGCCTTTGCCCAATGAGCACCAATGATCATTTTAGATAGATCAATTTAACGGGCCGATAAACTTGACATATCCGCACTAAATCATGCATAACTTCTGATTTAGAGTTCCGAATGAATCGAATCAACCGCCCACGTCAAGCTACCTCAATTTTCTATATTGGGACAAATTCTAAGACTGTAATAGCTACGAAAAAGCTTTCAAGGAATCCAATCTATCGCAAACTTCGTGATGCCATGCATTATGCTTCATTTGTAAACTTTTGTTCAATGAGCACCGATGATCAGTTTAGAATGATCAATTTAAGTAGCTGATACACTTGACATGTATGCACTCTATTGTCTACAACTTTTGATATAGAGGATATAATACACGAATCCAATGCGGACGTTAACCTAGCTCAATTTTCTATATTAAAACAAAATTTAAGACGGAAAGAGCTACGACAAAGCCGCCAAGTAATTCGATCTATCATAAACTGCGTGATGCCATGCATTATGCTTCATTTGTAAACATTTGCTCAACTATCATGAATGATCGGTTTAGAATGATCAATTTAACTAGCCGATAAACTTAAGATGACCACACTAAATGGTCCGTAACTTTTGATTTGGAGTTCAGAGCGACAAGAATCCAATGTCCCCATTAAGCTAGCTCAATTTTCATTATTGTGACAAACTTTAAGACCGAATTAGCTATGATAAAGCCTCCAAGTAATCCAATGTATCCCAAACTACGTGATACCATGCATAATGCTTCATTTGTAAACCTTTGCTCAATGAGCACCAATGATCACTTTAGAATGATCAATTTAACTTGCTGATAAACTTTACATGTCCAAACTAAATCATGCATAAATTTTGATTCGGAGTTCCTAATGAAGCGAACCCAATTCCCACGTTATGCTAGCTCAATTTTCTATATTGGGACAAATTCTAAGGCCGAAATAGCTACAAAAAAGCTTCAAAGTAATCCAATCTATCCCAAACTGCATGATATCATGCATTATGCTTCATTTGTAAACATTTGCTCAATGAGAACCAATGATCATTTTAGAATTATCAATTCAACTTGCCGATAAACTTGACATGTCTGCACTAAATCGTGCGTAACTTTTGATTTAGGGTTCCTAATGAAGCGAACCCAATTCCCATGTTAAGCTAGCTTAGTTTTCTACATGGGGACAAATTCTAAGACCGAAATAGCTACGAAAATGCTTCGAAGTAATCCAATCTATCCAAAACTGTGTGATATCATGCATTATGCTTCATTTGAAAGCCTTTTCCCAATGAGCACCAATGATCATTTTAGACGGATCAATTTAACTGGCCGATAAAATTGACATGTCCAACTAAATCGTGCGTAACTTTTGATTTATAGTTTCAAATAAAGCGAATCCAATGCTCGCATTAAACTAGCAGAATTTTCTATATTGGAAATAACTACGAAAAAGATTCCAAGTAATCCAATCTATCCCAAACATGCATGATGCCATGCATTATGATTCATTTGTAAACCTTTGTTCAGTGAGCACCAATGATCAGTTTAGAATGATCAATTTAACTAGATGATACACTTGACATGTACGCACTAAATTGTCTGTAACGTTTTATTTATAGTTTAGAATGATAGGAATCTAATGCCCACATTAAGCTAGCTCAATTTTCTATATTAAAACAAAATTTAAGACGGAAATAGCTACGCCAAACCCTCCATATAATCCAATCAATCATAAACTGGTTGATGCCATGCATTATGCTTCATTTGTAAACCTTTGTTCAAAGAGCATGAAAAATCGATTTAAATTGGTCAATTTAACTAGCCGATAAACTTTAGAGGTCCACACTAAATCGTCCAAAAGTTTTGATTTAGAGTTCGGAACAACACGAATCCAATGCCCACATTAAGCTAGCTCAATTTTCTATATTGTGACAAAATTTAAGACCGAAATAGCTACGATAAAGCCTCCAAGTAATCCAATCTGTCCCAAACTATGTGATGCCATGCATTATGCTTCATTTGTAAACCTTTGCTCAATGTGCACAAAGGATCATTTTAGAATGATCATTTTAACTAGTTGATAAACTTGACATTTCCGCACTAAATCGTGCGTAACTTTTGATTTAGAGTTCTGAATGAAGCGATTCTGATCCCACGTTAATCTAGCTCAATTTTCTATATTGGGACAAATTCTAAAACAGAAATAGCTACAAAAAGCTTTGAAGTTATCCAATGTATCCTAAAATACATGATGTCATGAATTATACTTTATTTGTAAACCTTTTTCTGTGAGCACCAATGATCAGTTTAGAATGATCATTTTAGGTAGCCGATACACTTGAAATGTATGCACTAAATCATGTGTAACTTTTGATTTAGAGTTCAGAATACACGAATCCAAAGCGCACGTTAAGCCAGCTCAATTTTCTATATTAAGAAAAAATTTAGGATGGAAATAGTGATGGAAAAGCCTTCAAATAATCCAATCTATCCCAAACTGCGTGATGACATGCATTATGTTTCATCTTATCGCTTTGAACGAGCATCAATGACCTGTTTAGAATGATCGATTTAACAAGCCAATAAACTTCAGATGTCAACACTAAATCGTCTCTCACTTTTGATTTAGAGTTCAAAATGACACGAATCCAATGCCCATATTAAGCTAGCTCAATTTTCTATATAAAATTTAAGACAAGAATTGCTACTACAAAGCCTACAAGTAATCCAATCTATTGCAAACTGCGTGGTGACATGAATTATGCTTCATTTGTGAACATTTTCTCAACGAGCATCGATGATCAGTTTAGAATGATCAATTTAACTAGCCAATAAACTTGAGATTTCCGGCCAAAATCGTCTGTAACTTTTTCGTTTAGAGTTCAGAATGACACGAATCAAGTGCCCATATTAGGCAGCTCAATTTTTTATATTGTGATAAAATTTAACACTAAAACAGCTACAATAAAGCCTCCAATTAATCCAATCAATCCCAAACTGCATGATGCCATGCATTATACTTCTTTTGTAAACCTTTGTTCAGTGAGAACTAATGATCAATTTAACTAGTGGATACACTTGACATGTACAGACTAAATCGTGTGTAACTTTTGATTTACTGTTCAGAATACACGAATCTAACGCACACATTAAGGTAGCTCAATTTTCTATATTAAGACAAAATTTAAGACCGAAATAGCTACGACAAAGCCTCTAAGTAATCCAGTATATCCCAAACTACGTGATGTCATGCGTTATGCTACATTTGTAAACCTTTGCTCAATGAGTAGAAATGATCAGTTTGGAATGTTCAATTTATCTAGCCAATAAACTTGAGATGTCCGCACTAAACCATCCATAACTTTCGATTTAGACTTCCGAATTACACGAATACAATCCCCATGTTAAGCTAGCCCAATTTTCTATATTGTGACAAACTTTAAAACCGAAATAGCTATGACAAAGCTTCCAAGTAATCCAATCTATCCCTAACTGCGTGATGTCATGCATTATGCTTCATTTGTAGACCTTTAATAAATGAGCACCAATGATCAGATAAGAATGATTAATTCAGCTAGCCGATCAACTTGACATGTCAACACTAAGTCGTCTTTAATGTTTGATTTATAGCTGTGACATGAATCTAATACCCAGGTTAAGTTAACTCAATTTCCCGTATTATGAAAAAATTTGAGACTAAAGAACTACGACAAAGGTTCAAGTAATCCAATGTATCCCAAACTGTGTGATGCCATGCATTATGTTTCATTTATAAGCATTTACTCATGGAGCACCAATAATCACTTTAGAATGATCATTTTAACTAGCCGATGAACTTGACATGTACGCACTAAATCGTCTGTATCTTCTAATTTAGAGTTCAACATGACTCGAATCCAACACCCACGTTAAGCTAGCTCAATTTTCTTATTGTGAAAACATTTGAGAATGATAGAGCTTTCACAAAGCCTTAAAGTAATCCAATCTATCCTAAACTGCGTAATGCCATGCATTATGCGTCATTTACAGGCCTTTACTCAAGGAGCACTCATGATTAGATAAGAATGATCAGTTTATAACGATCAGTTTAGAAGGATCACTTTAATTGGCCAATCAACTTTACATGTCTGCATTAAATCGTCCGTAACTTTTGATATAGAGTTCAGAATGATAGGAATCCAATGCCCACGTTAAGCTATCTCAATTTTCTATATTGTGAAAAACTTTAAGACCGAAATAGCTACGACGAAGCCTCCAAGTAGTCCAATCTATCTCAAACTCCGTGGTGCATTGCATTATGCATGATTTGTAAACCTTTGCCGATTAAGCACCAATGCTAGTTTTAGAATGATCAATTTAACTAGCCGATAAACTTGAAATTTCCGCACTAAATCATCCTTAACTTTTGATTTAGACTTCCAAATGACATGAATCACACGCCCACGTTAACCTAGCTTAATTTTCTATATTGGGACAAAATTTAAGACAGAAATAGCTACGATAAAGCCTCCAAGTAATGCAATATATCCCAAATTGTGTGATGCCATGCATTATGTTTCATTTGTAATCCTATGCTCAATGAGCACAAATGATCAGTTTAGAATGATCATTTTAACCAGCCGGTCAACTTGTAATGTCTGCACTAAATCATCCGTAACTTTTGATTTAGATTTCAAGTGTGACGAATCTAACACCCACGTTAACCTAGATCAAATTTCTATATTGTGACAAAATCTAAGACCGAAATAGGTATGACAAAGCCTCCAAGTAATCCAATCTATCCCAAACAGAGTGATGCCACGCATTATGCTTCATTTATATGCCTTTACTAAATGAGCATCAATGATCAGTTGAGAATGATCAATTTAGAATAATCACTTTAACTGGCCGATCAACTTGACATATCCGCACTAAATCGGCAATAACTTTTCATTTAGAGTTGAAAATGACATGAATCTAATACCCTCGTTAAGTTAGTTCAATTTACCGTATTATGAAAACATTTGAGACTAAAAGAGCTACGACAAAACCTCCAAGTAATCCAATGTATCACAAACTGCGTGATGCCATGCATTATGCTTCATTTATAAGCATTAACTCAAGGAGCACCAATGATCAGTTTCGAATGATAATTTTAACTGGCCGATGAACTTGACATGTACGCACTAAATCATCAGTATCTTCTAATTTAGATTTCAAAATGACAAAAATCGAACGCCCACATGAAGCTAACTCCATTTTTATATTGTGAAAACATTTGAGAATGAAAGTGCTATCACAAAGCCTTCAAGTAATTCAATCTATGCTAAACAGCGTGGTGTCATGCATTATACTTCATTTACAATCTTTTACTCTAGGAGCAATCATGATCAGTTTAGAATGATCACTTTAACTGGCCGATCAACTTGACATGTCCACACTAAATCGTCTGTAACTAGCTGATACATTTGACATGTAGGCACTAAATCTTATATAACTTTTGATTAGAGTTCAAAATGACACGAATCCAATGCCCACGTTAACCTAGCTCAATTTTCTATATTGTGAAAAACTTTAAGACCGAAATAGCTCTGGAAAAGCCTCCAAGTAATCCAATTGATCTCAAACTACGTGGTACATGCATTATGCGTCATACGTAAACCTTTGCTAAATCAACACCAATGCAAATTTTATAATGATCAATTTAGCTAGCGGATAAACTTGACAATTCCGTAGCTTTTGATTTAGACTTCCGATTGACACGAATCCAACGGCGACGTTAAGCTAGCTCAATTTTACATATTGGGACAAAATTTCAGACCAAAATAGCTACGATAAAGGCTCCAAGAAATCCAATCTATCCCAATCAGCATGATGTCATGCATTGTGCTTCATTTGTAAACCTTTGCTCAGTGAGCACCAATGATCAGTTTGGAATATTCATTTTAACTAGCTGTTCAACTTAAAAAGTCTACAATAAATTGTCTTTAACTATTAATTTAGAGCTCAAAATGACATGAATCCAACGCCCACGTTAAGCTAGTTCAATTTTTCATTTTGTGACAACATTCGAAACTAAAAGAGCTACGAAAAAATGTCTAAGAAATCCAATGTATCCCGAACTATGTGATGCCATGCATTATACTTCATTCATATGCTTTCACTTAAGAACAGCGATCAGTTTAGAATGATAATTTTAACCAGCCGATCAACTTGACATGTATGCATTAAATTGTTCTTAAATTTTGATCTAGGGTTCAAAATGACATGAATCCAACATCTACGATAATCTAGTTCACTTTTCTATATTGTTCCAATATATGAGACTGAAAGAGCTACCAAAAAGCTTTCAAGTAATCGAATCTATCCTAAACTGCCTCATGCGATGCATTATGCTTCATTTATAAGCCTTTACTCAAGGAGCACTAATGATCAATTTAGAATGATCAGTTTAGAATGTTCACTTTAACTGGCCGATAACCTTTACATGTCTGCACCAAATTATCTATAACTTTTCATTTAGAGTTCAGAATGACATAAATCCAGCGCCAACGTAAAGTTAGATCAATTTTCTATGTTGTGACAATATTTGAGACTGAAAGACCTACTACAAAGACTTCAAGTAATCTAATCTATCGTAAATTGCGTGATGCCATGCAATATACGTCTTTTATAGCCGTTATTCAAGGAGCACTAATGATCAGTTTAGAATGACAACTTTAACTGGCCGATCAACTTGACATGTCCGCTCCAAATCGTTCGTAACTTTTGATTTAGAGTTCAAAATGACACAAATCCAATGCCCAAGTAAAGCTAGCTCAATTTTCTATATTGTGACAAAATATAACACCGAAGTAGCTATGAAAAAGCCTCCAAGTAATCCAATGTACCCAGAACTGTGTACGCCATGTATTTTGCTTCATTTATAAACCTTTACTCAAGGCACACCAATGATCAGTTTAGAATGATCATTTTAACTGGCCGATCAACTTGACATTTCTGTACTAAATCGTATTTAACTTTTGATTTAGAGCTCAAAATGGCATGAATCCAACACCCACGTTAAGCTAGCTCAATTTTCCATATTGTGACAACATTTAAGTATAAAAGTGCTACACAAAGCCTCCAAGTAATTTAATGTCTCTCAAACACGGAGATGCCATGAATTAAACTTCATTTATAAGCCTTTACTCAAGGAGCACCAATGATCATTTATAATGATCATTTTAACTAGCTGATGAACTTGACATGTCTGCCCTAAATTGTTTGTACCTTTTGGTTTAGAGCTCATAATGACATGAATCCAATGCCCACGTTAAGCTATCTCAATATTCGATATTGTGACAACATTTCGGACTGAAAGAGCTGCCATAAAGCCTCCAAATAATCGAAACTATTCTTAACCATGTGATGCCATGCATTATGCTTCATTTGTAAACTTTTGATCAGTTTAGCTGACTGATCGGTTAAAATGATCATCTTAGAATGATCACTTTAACTGACCGATCAACTTAACATGTCCTCACTAAATTGTCCATAACTTTTGATTTAGAGTTCAGAATGACACAAATCCAACGCCCAACTAAAGCTAGGTCAATCTTCTATATTGTGACAAAATTATGCTTCATCTGTAATTCCTGGCTCACTGAGCACCAATGAACAATTTAGAATGATCATCTTAAGTAGCCAATCGGCTTGTCATGTACGCACTAAATCGTCAGTAACTTTTGATTTAGAATTCTGTGTTACATGTATCCAACGCCGAAGTAAAGCTAGCTGAATTTTTTATATTGTGACAAAATTTAATACCGAAATAGGTATGACAAAGCCTCCACGTAATCCAATCTATACTAAACTCCGTGATGCCTTGCATTATGCTTCCTTTATACGCCTTTACTCAATGAGCACCAATGACCAGTTTAGAATATTCATTTTAACTAGCTGATCAACTTAAAAAGTCTGCAATAAATCATCTTTAACTATTGATTTGGAGCTCAAAATGACATGAATCCAACACCCATGTTAAGCTAGTTCAATTTTTCATTTTTGTGACAACATTCGAGACTAAAAGAGCTACAAAAAAGTGTCCAAGAAATCCAATGTATCCCAAACTATGTGATGCCATGCATTATACTTCATTCATCAGCCTTCATTCAAGAACAACAACGATCAGTTTAGAATGATCATTTTAACCGGCCGATCAACTTGACATGTATACATTAAATTGTCCTTAGCTTTTGATCTAGGGTTCAAAATGACATCAATCCAACATCTACGTTAATCTAGCTCACTTTTCTATATTGTGCCAATTTATGAGACTGAAAGTGCTACCACAAAGCTTTCAAATAATCCAATCTATCCTAAACTGCGTGATGCGATGCATTATGCTTCATTTATAAGCCTTTACTCAAGGAGCACTAATGATCAATTTAGAATGATCAATTTATAATGATCAGTTTAGAATGTTCACTTTAACCGGCCGATAACCTTTCCATGTCCGCACCAAATTGTCCACAACTTTTCATTTAGAGTTCAGAATGACACGAATCCAGTGCCAATGTAAAGTTATATCAATTTTCTATATTGTGACAACATTTAAAACTGAAAGACCTACTACAAATACTTCAAGTAATCCAATCCTATCCTAAATTGCGTGATGCAATGCATTATATTTCTTTTATAGCCTTTTATTCAAGGAGCACTAATGATCAGTTTAGAATGTTTAGTTTAGAATAACAACTTTAACTGGCCGATCAACATGACATATCCACTCCAAATCATTTTTAACTTTTGATTTAGAGTTCAGAATGACACAAATCCATTGCCCAAGTAAAGTTAGCTGAATTTTCTATATTGTGACAAAATATAAGACCGAAGTAGCTATGAAAAAGCCTCTATGTAATCCAATGTACCCAGAACTGCGTACGCCATGCATTTTGCTTCATTTATAAACCTTTACTCAAGGAGCACCAGTGATCAGTTTAGAATGATCATTTTAACTCGCCGATCAACTTGACATGTCTGCACTAAATTGTATTTAACTCTTGATGTAGAGCTCAAAATGACATGAATCCAATGCCCACGTTAAGCTAGCTTAATTTTCCATATAGTGACAACATTTGAGAATAAAAGTGCTACGCAAAGCCTCCAAGTAATTTACTGTATCCCAAACAGCGAGATGTCATGCATTATACTTCATTTATAAGCCTTTACTCAAGGAGCACCAATGATCGTTTATAATGATCATATTAACTGGCTGATCAACTTGACATGTCCGCCCTAAATTGTTTGTACCTTTTGGTTTAGAGCTCAAAATGACATGAATCCAATGCCCATGTTAAGCTATCTCAATATTCTATATTGTGACAACATTTCGGACTGAAAGAGCTGCCATAAAGCGTCCAAATAATCCAAACTATTCTTATCCATGGTGATGCCATGCATTATGCTTCATTTGTAAACTTTTGATCAGTTTAGCTGACTGATCGGTTAGAATGATCACTTTAACTGACCGATCAACTTAACATGTCCTCACTAAATTGTCCGTAACTTTTGATTTAGAGTTCAGAATGACACAAATCCAACGCCCAACTAAAGCTAGATCAATCTTCTATATTGTGACAAAATTATGGTTCATCTGTAATTCCTGGCTCACTGAGCACCAATGAACAATTTAGAATGATCATCTTAAGTAGCCGATCGGCTTGTCATGTACGCACTAAATCGTCCGTAACTTTTGATTTAGAATTCTGTGTTACATGTATCCAACGCCGATGTAAAGCTAGCTCAATTTTTTATATTGTGACAAAATTTAATACCGAAATAGGTATGACAAATCCTCCAAGTAATCCAATCTATACTAAACTCCGTGATGCCTTGCATTATGCTTCATTTATACGCCTTTACTCAATGACACCAATGATCAGTTTAGAATATTCATTTTAACTAGCTGATCAACTTGAAAAGTCTGCAATAAATCGTCTTTAACTATTGATTTGGAGCTCAAAATGACATGAATCCAACGCCCATGTTAAGCTAGTTCAATTTTTCATTTTGTGACAACATTCGAGACTAAAAGAGCTACGAAAAAGCATCAAAGAAATCCAATGTTTCCCGAACTGTGTGATGCCATGCATTATACTTCATGCATAACCCTTCACTCAAGAACAACAACGATCAGTTTAGAATGATCATTTTAACCGGCCGATCAACTTGACATGTATGCATTAAATTGTCCTTAACTTTTTATCCAGGGTTCAAAATGACATCAATCCAACATCTACGTTAATCTAGCTCACTTTTCTATATTTTGCCAATTTATGAGACTGAAAGTGCTATCACAAAGCTTTCAAGTAATCCAATCTATCCTAAACTGCGTGATGCTAGGAATTATGCTTCATTTATAAGCCTTTACTCAAGGAGCACTAATGATCAATTTAGAATGATCAGTTTAGAATGTTCACTTTAACCAGCCGATAACCTTTTCATGTCCGCACCAAATTATCCATAACTTTTTATTTAGAGTTCAGAATGACACGAATCCAGCGCCAACGTAAAGTTAGATCAATTTTCTATATTGTGACAACATTTGAGACTTAAAGAGATACTACAAAGACTTCAAGTAATCCAATCTATCCTAAATTGCATGATGCCAAGCATTATACTTCTTTTATAGACTTTATTCAAGGAGCACTAATGATCAGTTTAGAATGTTCAGTGTAGAATGACAACTTTAACTGGCATATACTTGACATGTCCGCTCCAAATCGTTCGTAGCTTTTGATTTAGAGTTCAAAATGACACAAATCCAATGCCCAAGTAAAGCTAGCTCAATTTTCTATAATGTGACAAAATAAAATACCGAAGTAGCTATGAAAAAGCCTCCAAGTAATCCAATGTACCCAGAACTGCGTACGCCATGTATTTTGCTTCATTTATAAACCTTTACTCAAGGAGCACCACTGATCCTTTTAGAATGATCATTTTAACTGGCCAATCAACTTGACATGTCTGCACTAAATCGTATTTAACTTTTGATTTAGAGCTCAAAATGACATGAATCCAACACCCACGTTAAGATAGCTCAATTTTCCATATTGTGACAACATTTGAGAATAAAAGTTCTACGTAAAGACTCCAAGCAATTTAATGTATCCCAAACAGCGAGATGCCATGCATTATACTTCATTTATAACCCTTTACTCAAGGAGCACCAATGATCATTTATAAAGATCATTTTAATTGTCTGATAAACTTGACATGTCTGCCCTAAATTGTTTGTATCTTTTGGTTTAGAGTTCAGAATGACATGAATCTAATGCCCACGTTAAGCTATATCAATATTCTATATTGTGACAACATTTGATACTGAAAGAGCTTCCATAAAGCCTCCAAATAATCCAAACTATTCTTAACTGTGTGATGCCATGCATTATGCTTCATTTATAAGCCTTTAATTACGTAATGAGCACCAACGATCAGTTTAGGATGATCATTTTAACTGGCCTATCAACTTGACATGTCCGCACTAAATTGTCGCTAACTTTTGGTTTAGAGTTTAGAGTGACACGAATCCAATGCCCACGTTAAGCGAGGTAAATTTTCTATATTGTAACAAAATTTAAGACCGAAATAGCTACGACAAAGCTTACAAGTAATCCATTCTATCCCAAACTGTGTGATGCGATAAATTATACTTTATTTATATGCCTTTACTCAATGAGCACCAGTGTTCAGCTTAGATTGATTATTTTAACTAGCCGATCAACTTGACATGTCCTCACTAAATCGTTCGTAACTTTGATTTAGAGCTCGGAATGACACGAATGCAATGCCCACATTAAGCTAGCTCAATTTTTTATATTATGAAAACATTTGTGAGTGAAAATGATATGACAAAGCCTAACCCAATCTGTCCGAAACTTTTGATGCAATGTGTTATATTTCATCTGTCCCAATCTGTACCAAGCTCTTACTCAATGAGCACCAATAATCAGTTTAGAATGATTATTTTAACTAATCGATGAACTTGACATTTTCACACTAAATAGTCTTCATCTTTTGATATAGAACTCATAATGACATGAGTTTAACGCTCACGTTATCGTAGCTCAATTTTCCATATTTTGACAACATTTGAGACTGAAAGAGCTACGAAAAGCCTCCAAGTAAGCCAATGTATCCCAAACTGCTTGATGACATGCATTATTCTTCATTTATAACCTTTAACTCAAGGAGCACCAGTGATCAATTTTAAATGATTATTTTAAATAGCCAATCAACTTAACCTGTTTGTATTAAATTTTTCTTAAATTTTGATTTACAGTTCAAATGACACGAATCCAACACCCACGTTGAACTAGCTCAATTTTCTATATATCTCACAAAATTTAAGACCAAAATAGGTATGAAAAAGCTTCCAAGTAATCCAATATATCTCAAACTGCGTGATGCCAGACATTATGCTTCATTTATAAGCTTTTACTCAAAGAGCACCAATAATCATTTTAAAATAATTATTTTAACACGCCGATCAACTTGACATGTCCTCACTAAATCATTTGTAACGTCTAATTTATAGTTCAAAATGACAGGAACCCAACACCCTAGTTAAGCTATCTCAATTTTCAATATTGTGACATCATTTGAGACTGCAAGGGATATGACAAAGCCTCCAAGTAATCCAATATGTCCCAAACTACGGGATGCCATGCATTATGCTTCATCTATAAGCCTTTACTTAGTGAGCACCAATGGTCTATTTAGATTGATGATTTTAACTAGCCGATCAACTTCACATGTCCATACTAAATCGTCTGTAACTTTTTATTTAGAACTCACAATGACATGAATCCAACGCCCATGTTAAGCTAGCTCAATTTTATATACTGTGACAACATTTAAGACCGAAATAGCTACAACAAGGCGTCCAAGTAATCCAATCTATCCCAAATTGCGTGATGCCATGCATTATGCTTCACTTATAAGCCTTTACTCAAGGAGCACCAACGATCAGTTTAGAATGATCATTTTAATTGGCCGATCAACTTGACATGTCTGTACTAAACCGTACGTAACTTTTGATTTATAGTTCAAAATGACACGAAACCAATGCCAAATTTACGCTAGCTCAAATTTCTATGTTCCAACAAAATTTAAGACGGAATTAGCTACGCCAAAGCCTCCTTGTAATCCATCTTTCCCGAACTGCATGATGCCATGCATTACTTCATTTATAAGCATTTACTCATGAAGCATCAATGATCAGTTTAGAATGATCATTTTAATTGGCCGATCAACTTGTCATGTCCACATTAAATCATCAATTACATTTGATTTAAAGTTCAAAATGACACGAATCCAACAGCCATATTAAGCTAGCTCAGTTTTCTATATTGTGACAAAATTTAAAACCGAAAGAGCATTGACAAAGCCTCCAATTAATCCAATCTATCCCAAACTGTGTGATGTCGTGCATTATGCTTCATTTATCATCCTTTACCCAATGAGCACCATTATAAGTTGAGAATGATCACTTTAACTAACTCATCAAATTGATATATCTGTACTAAATGGTCTTTAACTTTTGATTTAGAGCTCAACATAACATGAGTCCAACGCCCGTGCTAAGCTTGCTCAATTTTCCATATTTTGACAACATTTGAGACGAAAAGAGCTATGAAAAGGCCTCCAAGTAATCCAATGTATCCCAAACTGTGTCATGCCAAGCATTATCCTTCATTTATAACCTTTACTAAATGAGCATCAATGATCAGTTTAGAATAATCATTTCAACTGGCCAATCAATTTGACATGTCCGCACTAAATCGTTAGTAACTTCTGATTCAGAATTCAAAATGACACGAATCCAACACTCATGTTAAGCTACATTAATTTTCTATATTGTGACAAAATTTAAAACCAAAACGGCTACGACAAAGCCTCCAAGTAATCCATTCTATCCCAAACTGCGTGGTGCCATGCATTATGCTTCATTTATAAACCTTTTCTCAAGGAGCACCAATGATCAGTTTACAATGATCATTTTCACTAGCTGATCAACTTGATATGTCCGCATTAAATCATCTTTAACTTTTGATTTAGAGATCAAAATGACATTAGTGCAACGCCCATGTTATGCTAGCTCAATTTTCCCGATTTGACAAAATTTGAGACTAAAAAGGCCTCGACATAATCCACTGTATCCCAAACTGTGTGATGCCATGCATTATACTTCATTTATAAGGCTTTACTCAAGGAGCACCAAGGAATAGTTTAGAATTATCATTTTGACTGGCTGATGAACTTTACATGTTCGCACTAAATAGTCCGTAAATTTTGAATTAGATTTCAAAATGACACGAATACAACACGCACGTTAAGACCTGAATTTTCTTTATTGTGACAAAATTTAAGACCTAAATAGCCACGACAAAGCCTCCAAGTAATCCAATCTATCCTAAACTGCGTGATGCCATGCATTACGCCTCATTTGTAAACATTTGCTCAATGAGCACCAGTGATCAGTTTAGAATGGTCATTTTAACTGGCCGATCAACTTGACATGTTTGCACTAAATCGTCCATAACTTTTGATTTAGAGTTTAGAATGACACGAATCCAATGCCCACGTTAAGCTAGCTCAATTTTCTTTATTTTGAAAAAAACTTAAGATCGAAATAGCATTGACAAAGCCTCCAAGTATTTCAATCTATCTCAAACTGCGTGATGTCATGCATTATAGTTCATTTATAAGCCTTTACTCAAGGAGCACCAATTATCAGTTTAGAATTATCATTTTAACTTGCCGATCAACTTCACATGTCCGTACTAAATCGTCCATAATTTTTTATTTAGAGTTCAAAATGACATGAATCCAATGCCAACGTTAAGCTAGCTCAACTTTCTATGTTTTGACAAAATTTAAGACCGAATTAGCTATGACAAAGCATCCTAGTAATCCAATCTATCCCAAACTGCAGGATGACATGCATTATACTTCAGTTATAAGCTTTTACTCAAGGAGCAACAATGATCAGTTTAGAATAATCATTTTAATTGGCCGATTCACTTGCCATGTCCGCACTAATTTGTCCGTAACATTTGATTTAGAATTCAAAATGACAGGAATCCAATGCCCACATTAAGGTAGCTCAATTTTCTATATTGTGAAAAACTTTAAGGCCAAAATTGCTACGAAAAGGCCTCCAAGTACTACAATCTATCCCAAACTGCGTGATGTCAGACATTATGCTTCATTTATAAGCTTTTACTCAAGGAGCACAATAATCAGTTTAGAATAATAATTTTAACTAGCTGATCAACATGACATGCCCGCACTAAATCAACTTTAAATTTTGATTTAGAGCTCAAAATGACATGAGTCCAATGCCCACGTTAAGCTAGCTCAATTTCTATATTGTGACAACATTTGAGACTGAAATAGCTAAGACAAAGCCTCCAAGTAATCCAATGTATCCCAAAACATGTGAGGGCGTGCATTATGTTTCATTTTTAAGCCTTTACTCAAGGAGCACCAATGATCAATTTATAATGATTTAACTGGCCGATCACCTTAACACGTCTGCGCTAAATAATCCATAATTTTTTATTTAGAGTTCAGAATGACACGAATCCAACACCTACATTAAGCTAGGTAAATTTTCTATATTATTTTAACATTTGTGAATCAAAGAGCTATGACAAAGCCTACAAGTAATCCAGTGTATCCCAAACTCTGTGATGCCATGCATTATGCTTCATTTATAAGCCTTTACTCAATGAGCACCAATGATCAGTTTAGAATGATCATTTTAACTGGCCGATCAATTAGACATATCCACACTAAATCGTCCGTAACTTTTGATTTAGAGTTCAGAATTACACCAATCCAATGCCCACGATAAGCTAGCTGAATTTTCAATATTTGGCACATGGGATGAAATGTGTCATCTTGGAGAATCTGTCAACCATTACAAAGATAGCATCTTTGTGGTTGATCTTGGGCAGACCTAGAATGAAGTCCATTGAGATGTCCACCCATGGATGTGTAGGTATGGGCAGAGGGAGATACAACCCGTTAGGGTGCACTCGGGGCTTCGCCTTTTTGCATGTGATGCACCTTGCACAATGGGCTTCTACTGTGCTCTTGATGTGTGGCCAGTACAAGTTCTCCTTGACCACCGCTAGTGTCTTGTCAACACCAAAGTGGCCCATGAGTCCTCCTCCATGAGCTTCTCGGATGATAAGCTCCCGTAACGATCTGTGGTATGCACATCCTTCTCTCTCGGAACACGAACCCCTCATGGTTGTAGAACTTGCCATGACTCCCTGTGCCACACTCTTTGTAGCTCTCAGCAAAGTCAGGATCATCCTTATATAGGTCCTTGATGTGCTTGAATCCTAAGACCTTTGCCTCCATGATGGATATCAAGGCAAACCTTCTGGATAGTGCATCGGCTACCACATTATCCTTGCCCTTCTTGTACTTAATGACGTACGAGAAGGTCTATATGAACTCCATCCACCTGGCATGTCTCCGTCTGAGGTGTTTGAGAGTCTCGTGATCAGTGTGGATCACAAACTCCTTTGACAGCAAGTAGTGCTGCCAAGTCTCCAAGGCTCGGACTAGGGCATAGAGCTCCTTGTCATAGGTGGGGTATTTAACACCCTCGATCCTCGGTAAGGATCAGTTGGGCGAGCTGGCCGGCAGCTGGGCGAACTGGCCGGCAGCTGGGAGAGCTGACCGGCAGCTGGGCGAGCTGGCCGGCAGTTGGGTGAGCTGGCCGGCAGTTGGACGAGCTGGTTGGTAGCTGGGCCAACTAGGCAGCTAGCATTGGCTCGGGCAGTTGGTGCCGAACTGGTGCCACAACCAGGTGCAACGGTTCGACTAGAAACGTTGATTGGTCGAGCAAAAGCCATGACTGTTCGTGAAAACACCGACCACGGACCCTATAAATATAAGGCTTAGGGTCGGTACAAGGCACACACGCTGGGAGAAGAGAAATCCTATAATGTTTCTAAGGCAGTATTCGATAAGGGTTAGATCGAGTGAGATAGAGATCGTGAACCTTATAATGCATGGCATCATGTAGTTTGGGATAGATTGGATTACTTGAAGGCTTTTGACAGCTATTTCGGTGTTAAATTTAGACAAAATATAGAGAATTGAGCTAGATTAACGTGGGCGTTGGATTCGTGTCATTCTGAAGTCTAAATAAAAAGTTACTGATGATTTAGTGTGGACATGTCAAGTTAATCGGCTAGTTAAAATGAATATTCTAAACTGATCATTGGTGCTCCTTGAGTAAAGGCATATAAATGAAGCATAATGCACGACATCACACATATTGGGATACAATGGATTACTTGGAGGCTTTGTAGTATTTCATTCACTCTCAAATGTTGTCACAATATGGAAAATTAAGCTAGCTTAATGTGGGTGTTGGATGCGTATCATTTGGAACACTAAATAAAAAGTTACAAACGATTTAGTGCAGATAAGTCAAGTTGATCAGCTAGTTAAAATGATCATTCTAAACTGATCATTGGTGCTCTTGAGTAATGGCTTATAAATGAAGCACAATGCATGGCATCACGGATTTTGGGATAGATTGGATGACTTGGAGGCTTAGTCATAGCTATTTCGTGTTTATTTTTGTCACACTATAGAAAATTGAGCTAGGTTAACGTGGGTGTTAGAATCATGTCATTCTAAACTCTAAATCAAAAGGCATGGACGATTTAGTGTGGACATGTCAAGTTGATCGACCAGTTAAAATGATCATTCTAATATGATCATTGGTGCTCCTTGAGTAAATGCTTATAAATGAAGCATGATGCATGGCGTGATGCACTTTAAGATACATTGGATTACTTGGAGGCCGTGTCCTAGTTCTATCGGTCTTAAATGTTGTCACAATAAATGACGAATTGTAGCTATTTCAGTTCTAAAGTTTGTCACAATATACAACATTGAGCTACGTTAACGTGGGCGTTAGATTCGTGTAGTTCTGAACTCTAAATCAAAAGTTAAAGACGATTTAGTTCGGACGTGTCAAGGTGATCGGGTTGTTAAAATGATCATTTTAAATTGATCATTTGTGCTCCCTAAGTAAAGCCTTATAAATGAAGCATAATGCATGGCATCATGGATTTTGGGATAGATTGGATTACTTGGAGCCTTAGTGGTAGCTATTTCGGTTTTTAATTTTTTTCACAATTTAGAAATTTGAGCTAGGTTCACGTGGGTGTTAGATTCATGTCATTCTAAACTCTAAATCATAAGTCACTAACGATTTAGTGCGGACATGTCAAGTTGATCGGCCAGTTAAAATGATCATTCTAATATGATCATTGTTGCTCCTTGAGTAAATGCTTATAAATGAAGCATAATGCATGGCTTAATGCAGTTTGGGATTCATTTGATTACATGGAGGCTTTTTAGTAGCTCTATCAGTCTCAAATGTTATCATAATATGAAAAATTTAGCTAGATTAATGTGGGTGTTGCACTCATGTTATTTTGAGCTCTAAATCAAAAGTTAAATACGATTTGCTGCGGACGTGTCAAGTTGATCAGCTAGTTAAAATGATCATTCTAAATTGATCATTGGTGCTTTTTCAGTAAATGCTTATAAATGAAGCATAATGTATGACTTCACGTAGATTGGGATACATTGGATTAAATAACGGCTTTTTAGTTGCTCTTTCACTCTCAAATATTGTCACAATGTGGAAAATTTAGCTAGCTTAACGTGGGCGTTGGACTCATGTTATTTTGAGCTCTAAATCAAAAGTTATAGATGATTTAGTGAGGACGTGTGAAGTTGATCAGCTAGTTAAATGATCATTCTAAACTGATCATTGGTGCTCCTTGAGTAAAGGCCTATTAATGAAGCATAACGCATGGCATTACGCATTTGGGATAGATTGGATTACTTGGAGGCTTTTTCGTTGCTATTTTGGTCTTATATTTCGTCACAATATTGAAAATTGAGCTAGCGTAACATGCGCATTGGATTTGTGTAGTTTTGAGCTCTAAATCAAAAGTTACGGACGATTTAGTGCAGACATGTCAAGTTAATCGGCCAGTTATAATTATCATTCTAAACTGATCATTGGTGCTCCTTGAGTAAAGGCTTATAAATGAAGCATAATGCATGGCATCACGCAGTGTGGGATACATTGGATTACTTGGAGGCTTTGTTGCAGCTATTTCATTCTAAAATGTTGTCAAAATGTAGAAAATTGAGCTAGATTAACATCGGCGTTGGATTCATGTCATTCTTAACTTTAAATCAAAAGTTACGGACAATTTAGTGCGGACATGTCAAGATTATTGGCCAGTTAAAATGATCATTCTAAACTGATCATTGGTGCTCTTTGAGTAAATCTTAAATGGAGAATAATGCATGGCATCACGCAGTTTGGGATACATTGGATTACTTGTACACTTTGTTGTAGCTTTTTCAGTCTCAAATTTTTCACAATATAGAAAATTGAGCTAGCTTAACGTGGCCGTTAGATTCGTGTAATTCTGAATTCTAAATCAAAATTTACGGAGTATTTAGTGCATCCATGTCAAGTTGATCAACCAGTTAAAATGATCATTCACGCAGTTTGGGATACATTGGATTACTTGGAGGCTTTTTCCTTGCTATTTTGGCCTTAAATTTTTTCACAATATAGAAAATTAAGCTAGCGTAACTTGCGTGTTGTATTCGTTCGGACATGTCAAGTTACGGACGATTTAGTGCGGACATGTCAAGTTGATTTGCCAGTTAAAATGATCATTCTAAACTGATCAATTGTTCTCCTTGAGTAAAGGCTTATGAATGAAACAAAATGCATGGCATCACAGAGTTTCGGACACATTGGATTATCTGGAGGCTTTGTAGCAACTCTTTCAGTCTCAAATGTTATTACAATATGGAAAATTATTCTAGCTTAAAGTGGATGTTGGATTCGTATCACTTTTGAACACTAAATCAAAAGTTGGACGATTTAGTGCGGACATGTCAAGTTGATCGGTTAGTTAAAATGATTATTCTAAACTGATCATTGGTACTTTTGAAGTATAATGCATGGCATCATGGATTTTGGGACAGATTGGATTACTTGGAGGCTTTTTCGTAGCTATTTTGGTGTTAAATATAGTCACAATATAGAAAATTGAGCTAGGTTAACGTGGGCGTTAGATTCGTGTTATTCTGAACTATAAATCAAAAGTTACAGATGATTTTGTGCGGATATGTCAAGTTGATCGGAAAGTTAAAATGATCGTTCTAAACTGATCATTCTAAACTGATCATTCTAAACAAATGATTGGTGCTCCTTTAGTAAAGGCTTATAAATGAAGCATAATCCATGACTTCACGCAACTCGGGATACATTAAATTACCTAGCGGCTTATTCGTAGCTCTTTTAGTCACAAGTATTGTCACAATATGAAAAATTTAGCTAGCTTCACATTGGCATAGGATTCCTGTCATTATGAACTCTAAATCAAAAGTTATAGATGATTTAGTGTGGATATGTCAATTTCATCGGCCAGGTAAAATGATAATTCTAAACGGATCCTTGGTGCTCCTTGAGTAAAACTTAAATGAAGAATAATGCATGGCATGATGCATTTTGGGATACAATGGATTACTTGGAGACTTTGTAGTAGCTCTTTCAGTCTCAAATTTTTCACAATATAGAAAATTGAGCTAACTTAATGTGGCCATTGGATTTATACCATTCTGAACTTTAAATCAAAAGTCATGGATGATTTAGTGCAGACATTTCAAGCCTATCGGCTAGTTATATTGATTATTCTAAACTGATCATTGGTGCTTATTGAGCAACTTTTTACAAGTGATGCATAATGCATGGTATCACGCAGTTTGGGATAGATTGGATTACTTGGAGGCTCTTTCGCAGATCTATCAGTTTCAAATGATATCACAATATGGAAAATTAAACTAGCTTAAAGTGGACGTTGGATTCGTATCACTTTGAACTCTAAATCAAACGTTACGGACGATTTAGTGCGGACATGTCAAGTTGATCGGGTACTTAAAATGACCATTCTAAACTGATCATTAGTGCTCTTGAGTAAAGGCTTATAAATGAAGCATAATGCATGCCATCACGGACTTTGGGATAGATTGGATTACTTGGAGGGCTTTTCGTGGTTATTTTGGTGTTAAATTTTGTCACAATATAGAAAACTAAGCTAGGTTAAAGTGGACGTAAGATTCGTGTCATTATGAACTCTAAATCAAAAGTTACAGACGATTTAGTGCGGACATGTCAAATTGATCGGCCAGTTAAAATGATCATTCTAAACTGATCATTCTAAACTGAACATTGGTGCTTGTTTAGCAAAGGTCTATAAATGAAGCATAATGCATGGCTTCACGCAGCTTGGGATATATTGGATTACTTGGCGGTTTTTTCGTAACTCTTTCAGTCTCAAATATTGTCACAATATGGGAAATTTAGCTAGCTTGACGTGAGCGTTGGGTTTGTGTCATTATGAACTGTAAATGAAAAGTTACGTACGATTTAATTCGGATATGTGAAGTTGAACGACCAGTTCAAATGATCATTCTAAACTGATCATTGGTGCTCCTTGAGTAAATCTCAAATGAAGAATAATGCATGGCGTGACGTAGTTTGGGATACAATAGATTACTTGAAGGCTTAGTCATAGCTGATTCAGTCTCAAATTTTTCACAATATAGAAAATTGAGCTAGCTTAACGTGGCCATTGGATTCGTGTAATTCTGAATTATATATCAAAAGTTATAGACGATTTAGTGCGGACGTGTCAAGTTGATCAGCTAGTTAAAATGATCATTCTAAACTGATCATTGGTGCTCATTGAGTAAAGGCTTATTAACGAAGGATAACACATGGCATCACGCAATTTGGGATGGATTGGATTTCTTGGAGGCTTTTGTGCAGCTCTTTTAGTCTCAAATGTTATCACAATAAGGAAAATTAAGCTCGCTTAAACTGGATGTTGGATTCCTATCACTTTGAACTCTAAATGAAAAGTTGAAGACGATTTAGTGCAGACATATCAAGTTGATCGGCTAGTTAAAAATGATCATTCTAAACTGATCAATGGTGCTCTTGAGTTAGACTTATAAATGAAGCATAATGCATGACCTCACGGATTCTGGGATAGATTGGATTACTTGGAGGTTTTTTCGTAGCTATTTTGGTGTAAAATTTTGTCACAATATAGAAAATTGAGCTACGCTAACGTGGACGTTAGATTCGTGTCATTCTGAACTCTAAATCAAAAGTTACGGACGATTTATTGCGGACATGTCAAGTTGATCGGGCAGTTAAAATGATCATTCTAACTGGTCATTCTAAATTGATCACTGGTGCTCTTTTAGTTAATGCTTATAAAGAAAGCATATGGCTTCACGCAGCTTGGGATACATTGGATTACTTTACGGCTTTTCCGTAGCTCTTTGAGTCTAAAATATTGTCAGAATATCAAAAATTTTAGCTAGCTTGACGTGAGCGTTGGATTTGTGTCATTATGAACTCTGAATAAAAAGTAACGTAAGATTTAGTGTGAATATGTCTAGTTGATCAGCCAGATAAAATGATCATTCTAAACTGATCATTGGTGCTCCTTGAGTAAATCTTAAATGAAGAATAATGCATGGCATGACGTAGTTTGGGATAAAATGGATTACTTGAAGGCTTTGTCATAGCTATTTCAATCTCAAATTTTTCACAATACAGAAAATTGAGCTAACTTAACGTGGCCGTTTGATTCGTGTAATTCTGAACTCTATATCAAAAGTTACAGATGATTTAGTGCGGACGTGTCAAGTTTATCAGCTAGTTAAAATGATCATTCTAAAATGATCATTCTAAAATGATCATTCTAAAATGATCATTCTAAAATGATCATTGGTGCTCATTGAGTAAAGGCTTATTAATGAAGCATAACACATGGCATCACGCAGTTTGGGATAGATTGTATTTCTTGGAGGATTTGCGCAGCTCTTTTAGTCTAAAATCTTATCACAATATTGAAAATTAAGCTCGCTTAAACAGGATATTGGATTCATATCACTTTGAACTCTCAATGAAAAGTTGAAGATGATTTAGTGCGGACATGTCAAGTTGAACGGCTAGTTAAAATGATCTTCCTAAACTGGCCATTGGTGCTCTTGAGTAAAGGCTTATAAATGAAGTATAATGGGATTATGGGATAGATTGTGGGATAGATTGGATTACTTGGAGGCTTTTTCGTAGGTATTTTGGTGTAGAATTTGGTCACAATATAGAAAATTGAGCTAACTTATTGTGGGCGTTGGATCAAAAGTTACGAATGATTTAGTGTAGACATGTCAAGCCTACCGGTAAGTTATATTGATTATTCTAAACTGATCATTGATGCTTATTGAGCAACTATTTACAAGTGATGCATATTGCATGGTATCACGCAGTTTGGGATAGATTGGACTACTTGAAGACTTTTTCGCAGCTCTATCAGACTAAAATGATATCACATTATGGAAAATTAAACTAGCTTAAAGTGGACGTTGGATTCGTATCACTTTGAACTCTAAATCAAACGTTACGGACGATTTAGTGCGGACATGTCAAGTTTATCGGCTAGTTAAAATGATCATTCTAAGCTGATCATTAGTGCTAGTAAAGCCTTATAAATGAAGTATAATGCATGCCATCACGGACTTTGGTATAGATTGGATTACTTGGAGTTTTTTTCGTGGTTATTTTGGTGTTAAATTTTATCACAATGTAGAAAATTGAGCTAGGTTAATGTGGACATAAGATTCGTGTGATTATGAACTCTAAATCAAAAGTTACAAACGATTTAGTGCAGACATGTCAAATTGATCGACCAGTTAAAATGATCATTCTAAACTAATCATTGGTGCTCCGTTAGTAAAGGCTTATAAATGTAGCATAATGCATGGCTTAACGCAGCTTGGGATATATTGGATTACTTGGTGGCTTTTTCGTAGATCTTTCAGTCTCAAATATTGTCACAATATGGGAAATTTAGCCAGCTTGACTTCAGCGTTGGATTCGTTTCATTATGAACTGTAAATCAAAAGTTACGGACGATTTTGTTCGGACATGTGAGGTTGAACGGCCAGTTAAAATGATCATTCTAAACTGATCATTGGTGCTCCTTGAGTAAATCTTAAATGAACAATAATGCATGACATGACGTAGTTTGGGATACAATGGATTACTTGAAGGCTTTGCCGTTGCCGTTGGGTTCGTGTAATTCTGAACTCTATATCGAAAGTTACAGACGATTTAGTATGGACGTGTCAAGTTTATGAGCTAGTTAAAATGATTATTCTTAACTGATCAGTGGTGCTCATTGAGTAAAAGCTTATTAATGAAGCATAACACATGTCATCACGCAGTTTGGGATAGATTGGATTTCTTGGAGGCTATCGCGCAGCTCTTTTAGTCTCAAATGTTATCACAATATGGAATATTAAGCTCCCTTAAACAGGATGTCGGATTCGTATCGCTTTCGCCTCTAAATGAAAAGTTGAAGACAATTTAGTGCGGCCATGTCAAGTTGATCAGCTAGTTAAAATGATCATTCTAAACTGATCATTGGTGCTCTTAAGTAAAGGCTTAGAAATGAAGCATAATACAAGGCATCACGGATTGTGGGATAGATTGGATTACTTGGAGGCTTTTTTGTAGCTATTTTGCTGTAAACTTTTATCACAATATAGAAAATTGAGCTACGTTAACGAGGGCGTTAGATTCGTGTCATTCTGAACTCTAAATCAAAAGTTATGGACAATTTATTGTAGACATGTCAAGTTTATCGGCCAGTTAAAATGATCATTCTAACTGATCATTCTAAATAGATTACTGGTGCTCTTTTAGTAAATGCTTATAAATAAAGCATATGGCTTCACGCAGCTTGGGATACATTGGATTACTTTACTGCTTTTCCGTAGCTCTTTCAGTCTAAAATATTGTTAGAATATCAAAAATTTAGCTAGCTTGATGCGAGTGTTGGATTTGTGTCATTATGAACTATAAATAAAAAGTAACATACGATTTAGTGTAAATATGTCTAGTTGATCGGCCAGATGAAATGATCATTCTAAGCTGATCATTGGTGCTCCTTGAGTAAATCTTAAATTAAGAATAATCCATGGCATGACCGGTTTGGGATACATTGGATTACTTGGATGTTTTTTCGTGGCTTTTTAAGTCTCAAATTTTTCACAATATAGAAAACTGAGCTAGCTTAACGTCGCCGTTGGATTTCTGTAATTCTGAACTCTAAATCAAAAGCTATAGACGATTTACTGCGGACGTGTCAAGTTAATCAGATAGTTAAAATGATCATTCTAAACTAATTATTGGTGCTCATTGAGTAAAGAATTCTAAATGAAGCATAACGCATGTCATCACACAGTTTGGGATAGATTGGATTAGTTGGAGGCTTTTTCGTTGCTATTTTGGTCTAAAATTTTTTCACTATATAGAAAATTAAGCTAACATAACTTTCGTGTTGTATTCGTGTCATTTTGAACTCTAAATCAAAAGTTATGGACGATTTATTGCGGACGATTTAGTGTGGACGATTTAGTGCGGACGATTTAGTGTAGACGATTTAGTGCGGACATGTCAAGTTGATCGGCCAGTTAAAATTATCATTGTAAACTGATCATTTGTAGTCCTTAAGTCAAGGCTTATAAATGAAGCGTAATGCATGGAATCACGCAGTTTAGGATAGATTGTATAACTTGGAGGCTTTGTTGTAGCTCTTTCAGTCTTAAATGTTATCATAACAAGGAAAATTGAGCTAGCTTAATGTGGGTGTTGCATTCATGTCATTTTGAACTCTAAATCAAAAGTTAAAGATGATTTAGCGCGGACATGTCAGTGAATCAGCTAGTTAAAATGATCATCCTAAACTGATCATTGGTGCTCCTTGAGTAAAGGCTTATAAATGAAGTGTAATGCATGGGCTCACGCAGTTTTGGGATACATTGGATTATTTGGAGGCTTTGTCAGAGCTCTTTTAGCCTTAAATGTTGTTACAATATAGAAAATTGAGCTACCTTTACATGGGTGCTGGATTCAGGTCATTTTGAACTCTACGTCAAAAGTTACTGACGATTTAGTGTGGATATGTCAACTTGATCGGCTAGTTAAAATGCTCATTCTAAACTGATCATTGGTGCTCCTTGATTAAAGGCGTATAAATGAAACATAATGCATGGCATCACCTAGTTTGTGATACATTGGATTACTTCGAGACTTTGTCATAGCTCTTTTAGTCTTAAATGTTGTCACAATATGGGAAATTGAGATATCTTAACGTGGGAGATGGATTCGTGTTATTGTGAGCTCTAAATCAAAAGTTAGAGACAATTAGTTCGGATATGTCAATTTGATCGACAGTTAAAATCATCATTCTGAACTGATCATTGGTGCTCCTTGATTAAAGGCTTAAAAATGAAGCATACTGCATGCAATCATGTAGTTTAGGATAAATTGGATTACTTGGAGGCTTTGTCGTCGCTCTTTCAGTCTTAAATGTTGTTTCAATATGGAAAATTGAGCTAGCTTAATGTGGGCGTTGGATTCATGTCATTTTGAGCTCTAAATCAAAAGTTAAAGATGATTTTGCACGGACATGTCAAGTTGATCAGCTAGTTAAAATAATCATTCAAAACTAACCATTGGGGCTCCTTGAGTAAATGCTTATAAATAAAGCATAATGCATGTCATTGGTGCTCTTTGATTAAAGGCTGATAAATGAAGCATTATGCATGTCATCACGATGTTTTTGATACATTGGAATATTTGTAGGCTTTGTTGTAGCTCTTTCAGTCTTAAATGTTGTCTCAATATGGAAAATTGAGCTAGTTTAATGTGGATGTTGGATTCATGTCATTTTGAGCTCTAAATCAAAAGTTAAAGATGATTTTGCGCGGACATGTCAAGTTGATCAGCTAGTTAAAATAATTATTCAAAACTAATCATTGGTGCTCCTTGAGTAAAGGCTTATAAATAAACAATAATGCATGTCATCACATAGTTTGGGATATATTGGATTACTTAGAGACTTTGTCATAGCTATTTCGATTTTAAACTTTGGCACATTATAGAAATTTGAGCTAGCTTAAAGTGGGTGTTGGATTCGTGTCATTATGAATTCTAAATAAAAAAATACTGACGATTCGGTGTGGACATGTCAAGTTGATCAGCCAATTAAAATGGTCATTCTAAACTGATCATTGGTGCTCCTTGAGTATAGCCTTATAAATGAAGCATAATGAATGGCATCACACAGTTTGGGATATATTAGATTACTTGGAGGCTTTGTCGTTGCTCTTTCAGTCTTAAATGTTATCACAATACGGAAAATTGAGCAAGCTTAATGTGGGCATTGGATTCATGTCATTTTGAGCTCTAAATCAAAATTTAAATACAATTTAACGTGGACATGTCTGGTTGATCAACTATTTAAAATGATTCTTTTAAACTGATCATAGGTGCTCCTTAATTAAACGCTTATAAAGGAAGCATAATACATGGCATCACGCTGTTTGGGATACATTGGATTACTTGGAGGCTTTTTCGTAGCTCTTTCATTCTTAAATGTTGCCACTATATGCAAAATTGAGCTAGCTTAATGTGGGTGTTGGATTCGTGTCATTTTGAACTCTAAATTAAAAGTTATAGACGCTTAGTGCGGACATGTCAAGTTGATCGACAGGTAAAATGATAATTCTAAACTGATCATTGGTGCTCCTTGACTAAAGGCTTATAAATGAAGCATAATGCATGACGTCACGTAGTTTGGGATACATTGGATTAGTTGGAGGCTTTGTTGTAGCTATTTACTCATAAATTTTGTTACAGTATAGAAAATTGAGCTAGCTTAACATGGGCATTGGATTCATGTAATTCCGAATTCTAAATAAAAAATACGGACAATTTGGATGCAGACATTTCATGTTCATCGGCTAGTTAAATTGATCATTCTAAACTTATCATTGGTGGTCATTGAACAAAGGTTTACAATTGAATCATAATGCGTGGCATCTCTAAATCAAATACGAACGATTTAGTGCATACATGTCAAGTTTATCGACTAGTTAAAATGATCATTCTAAACTCATCATTGTTGCTTTTTGAGTAAAGGCTTATAAATGAAGCATAATGCATGGCATCACGTACTTTGGGATACATTGGATTACTTGGAGGCTTTGCCGTAGCTCTTTCAATCTCAAATATTGTCACAATATTGAAAATTGAGCTAGATTAACGTGGGCATTGGATTAACATCATTTTGTGCTTTAATTAAAATGTTAAAGACGATTTAGTGTGGACTTGTCAAGTTGATCAGCTATAAAATGATCATTCTAAACTAATAATTAGTGAGCCTTTAGTAAAGGCTTATAAATGAAGCATAATTTATGGCAACACGCAGTTTAGGATAGATGGATTACTTCAACGACTTGTGGTAGCTCTTTTAGTCTGAAATGTTTTCACAATATAGAAAATTGAGCTAGCTTAACGTTGGCGTTAGATTCATGTCATTCTAAACTCTAAATCAAAAGTTACAGACAACCAGTTAAAATGAACATTCTAAATTGATCATTGTTGCTCCTTTAATAAAGGGTTATAGTTGAAGCATAATGCATGGTATCACGCAGTTTGGGATATATTGGATTACTTGGAGGCTTTGTTGTAGCTATTTTGCTCTTAAATTCTGTCAAATTATAGAAAATTGAGCTAGCTTAACGTGGACATTGGATTCATGTCATTCTAAACTCTAAATCAAAAGTTACGGACGATTTAGTGCGGATATGTCACGTTTATCGGCTAGATAATTGATCATTCAAAACTGATCATTGCTGCTCATTGAGCAAAGGTTTAAAAATAAAGCATAATGTATGGAATCACCCAGTTTGGGATACATTGCATTCCTTAGAGGCTTTTTCATAGCTCTATCAATCTCAAATGTTATCACAGTATTGAAAATTGAGCTAGCTTAACGTGAGCGTTAGTTTCATGTCATTTTGAGTTCTAAATAAAATGTTATAGACGATTTGGTGTAGATATGTCAAATTGGTCAGCTAATTAAAATGATCATTCTAAACTGATTATTGGCGCTCATTGAGTAAAGGCGTATAAATGAAGCATAATACATGCCATAACGCAATTTGTAATAGAATGGATTACTTGGAGGTTTTTTCATAGCTGTCCTGGTCTTAATTTTTGTCATAATATAGAAGCTTTAGCTAGCTTAACGTTAGCGTTAGATTCATGTCATTCTGAACTCTAAATAAAAAGTTAAGGACGATTTAATGAGCACATATAAAGTTTATCGCCCAGTTAAAATGATCATTATAAACTGATCATTAGTGCTCCTTGAGTAAAGGCTTACAAATGAAGCTTAATGCATGCCATCACGCAGTTCAGGATAGATTGGATTACTTGAACGCTTTGTGGTAGCTCTTTTAGTTTCAAATGTTTTCACAATACAGAAAATTGAGCTACCTTAATGTGGGCGTTGGATTCATGTCAGCGTAAACTCTAAATGAAAAGTTACGGGCGATTTAGTGCGGACATATGATGTTTATCGGCTAGTTAAATTGATCATTTTAAATTGATCATTTTAAACTGATCATTGGTGCTCATTGAGTAAAGGTTTACAAATGAAGCGTAATGCATGGCATCATGCAGTTTAGGATACATTCAATTACTTGGAGGCTTTGTGATAGCTATTTTGGTCTTAACTTTAGTCCCAATGTTGAATATTGCGCTACCTTAACGTGGGCATTTGATTCGTGTCTTTCTGAACTCTAAATCAAAAGTTACGGCCGATTTGGTGCGGACATGTCAGGTTGATCGACTAGTTAAATTGATCATTCTAAACTGATCATTAGTGCTCATTGAGTATAGGCTTACAAATGAAGCATAATGCATGGCATCACGCAGTTTGGGATACAGTTGATTACTTGGAGGCTTTGTCGTAGCTTTTTCAGTCCCGAATGTTGGCACAATATAGAAAATTGGACTACCTTAACATAGGCACTGGATTCGTGTCATTTTGAACTCTAAATAAAAGTTTATAGACGATTTAGTTCGGACATGTCAAGTTGATCGGCCAGTTAAAATAATTATTCTAAACTGATCACTGGTGCTCCTTGAGTAAAGGCTTATAAATGAAGCATAATGCATGGCATCACGCAGTTTTGGATACATTGGATTACTTCGAGGCTTTTTCTTAGCTCTTTAAGTCTCAAATGTTGTCACAAATGGAAAATTGAGCTAGCTTAACAGGGGAGTTGGACTCATGTCATTTTGAGCTTTAAATAGAAAGTTAAAGACGGTTTAATGCGGACATGTCAAGTTCATCAGCCAGTTAAAATGATCATTCTAAACTGATCATTGGTATTCATTTAGCAAAGGTTTCAAAATGAAGCATAATGATTGGCATCACGCAGTTTAGCATATATTGGACAACTTGGTGGATTTGTCGTAGCTGTTTCAGTCTCAAATGTTGTCACAATATAAAAAAACTTTCGCTAGCTTACCGTGGACGTTGGATTTGTGTCATTCTGAAATCTAAATAAAAAATTATGGACAATTTAGTGCAGACATGTCAAGTTGATCGCCCAGTTAAAATTATCATAATAAACTGATCATTGGTGCTCCTTTAGTAAAGGCTTACAAATGAAGCACAATGCATGACATCACGCAGTTTGGGATAAATTGGATTACTGTGAGGCTTATTAATAGCACTTTCAGTCTCAAATGTTAACACAATATGGAAAATTGAGCTAGCTTAACATGGGCATTGGATTCATGTCATTTTGAGCTCTAAATTAAAACTTAAAGACGATTTAGTCCGGACATGTCAAGTTCATCAACTAGTTAAAATGATCATTCTAAACTAATCATTGGTGCTCCTTCAGTAAGGCTTATAAATGAAGAATAATGCATAGCAACACACAGTTTGTGATAGATTGGACTACTTGTAGGCTTTTTCGTATCTATTTTAATGTTAATTATTATATAGAATATTGAGCTAGATTAGCGTGGATGTTAGATTTGTGTCATTCTGAATTGTAAATCAATACGGAAGATTTAGTGCAGACATGTCAAGTTGATCGGCCAGTTAAAGTGATAATTCTAAACTAATCATTCTAATCTAATCATTAGTGCTCTTTGCGTAAAGGCTTAAAATGAAGCATATTGCATGACATCACGTAGTTTAGGATAGATTAGATTACTTGAATGCTTTGTGGTAGCTCTTTCATTCTCAAATGTATTCACAATATAGAAAATTGAGCTACCTTAATGTGGGCGTTGGACTCATGTCATTTGAAGCTCTCAATCAAAAGTTAAAAACGATTTAGTGTGACATGTTAAGCTGATCAGCTAGTGAAATGATCATTCTAAACTGATCATTGGTGCTCCTTTAGTAAAGGTTTATAAATGAAGTATAATGCATGGCATCACACAGCTTGGGATACATTGGATTACTTGGAAGATTTGTTGTAGTTATTACGGTCTAAAATCTCGTCACAATATAAAAAATTAAGCTACTTTAACATTCTAAACTCGAAATCTAAAGTAACGGGTGATTTAGTGCGTACATGTCAAGTCTATCGGCTAGTTAAATTGATAATTCCAAACTGATCATTGGTGCTCATCAAGAAAAGGTTTACGAATGAAGCATAATACATGGCATCATGCAGTTTGGGATAGATTGAATTACTTAGAGGTTATGTCGTAGCTATTTCCATCTTATATTCTATCACAATATGGAAAATTGAAGTAGCTTGACGTGGGCGGTGGATTTATGTCATTCCGAATACTAAATCAAAAAAATACAAACGTTTTAGGGTAGACATGTCGAGTTGACTGACCAGTTAAAATGATCATTCTGATTTGATCATTGGTGCTCTTTGAGTAAAGGCTTATAAATGAATTATAATACATGACATTATGCAGTTTGGGATACATTCGAATACTTGGAGGCTTTGTTGTAGCTCTTTCAGTCTTAAATGTTGTCACCTTATTGAAAATTGAGCTAGATTAACGTGCGCGTTGGATTCGCATCAGTTTGAGCTCTAAATCAAATGTTAAAGACGATTTAGTACACACATGTCAAGTCGATCAACTTGGTAAAATGATCATTCTAATCTCATCATTGGTGCTCATTGAGCAAAGATTTACCAATGAAGCATATTGCATGGCATCACGTAGTGAGATATATTGGATTACTTGGAGGCTATGTCGTAGCTAATTCGGTCTTACATTTTTTCACAATATAGAATATTGAGGTAGCTTAATGTGGTCATTGTATTCGTGTCATTCTGAACTGTGAATCAAACGTTACAGACGATTTAGTGTAGGCATGTCATGTTTATCAGCTAGTTAATTTGATCATTCTAAACTGATCATTGGTGCTCATTGAGCAATGGTTTAAAAATGAGCATAATGCATGGTATCACGCAGTTTGGGATACATTGGATTACTTGGAGGCTTTGTCATAGCTATTTCGGTCTTAAATTTGTCACAATATAGAATATTAAACTATCTTAATGTTGGCGTTGGATCCGTGTCATTCTAAAATCTAAATCAAAAGTTACGGACAATATAGTACGGACATGTCAAGTTTATCGGCCAGTTAAATTTATCATTCTAAATTGATCATTGGTGCTCATTGAGCAAAGGTTTACAAATGAAACATAATGCATGGCATCACGCAGTTTGTGATACATTGGATTACTTGGAGGGTTTTTCGTAGCTTTTTGAGGCTCAAATGTTGTCATAATATAGAAAATAGAGCTAGATTAACGTGAGCGTTGGGTTCGTGTCATTCTAAACTCTAAATCAAAAGCTACGAATGTTTTAGTGCATACATGTCAAGTTGATCGGCCAATTAAAATGAACATTCTAAACTCTCATTGGTGCTTATTTAGTAAAGGCTTATAAATGAAGTATAATGCATGGCAACACCCTATTTGGGATACATTGGATTACTTGGAGGCTTTTTGTAGCTATTTCGGTCTTAAATTTGTTACAATACAGAAAATTGAGTTAGCTCATCGCAGGCATTGGATTCATGTCAATATGAAGTCTAGATCAAAAGTTACAGACGATTTAGTGCATACATGTCAAGTTGATCGGGCAGTTAACGTGATCATTCTAAACTGATCATTGGTGCTGTTTTAGTAAAGGCTTATAAATGAAGCATAATGCATGGCATTACGCAGTTTGGGATACATTTGATTACTTGGAGGCTTTGTTGTAGCTCGTTTAGTCTCATATGTTGTCATAATATTGAAAATTGAGCTAGATTAACGTGGGAATTGGATTCACATCATTATGAGCTCTAAATCAAATGTTAAAGATGATTTAGTGCGGACATGTCAAGTTGATCAGCTAGGTAAAATGATCATTCTAAACTGATCATTGGTGCTCATTGAGCAAAGGTTTACCAATGAAGTATAATGCATGGCATCATGTAGTTTGGGATAGATTGGATTACTTTGTGGGTTTGTAGTAGCTAATTCAGTCTTAAATTTTGTTACAATATAGAATATTGAGCTACCTTAATGTGGGCGTTGGATCCGTGTCATTCTGAAATCTAAATCAAAAGTTATGGACGATGTAGTGCGCACATATCAAGTTTATCGGCTAGTTAAATTGATCATATTAACTTGATCATTGGTGCTCATTGAGCAAAGGTTTACAAATGAAGCATAATGCATGGTATCACGCAGTTTGTGATACATTGGATTAGTTGGAGTATTTGTCGTAGCTCTTTTAGTTTCAAATGTTGTAACAATATAGAAAATTGAGCTAGCTTAACATGGGCGTTGGATTCCTGTCATTCTAAACTCTAAATCAAAAGCTACAGAAATTTTAGAGCATACATCTCAAGTCTATCGGCCAATTAAAATGAATATTCTAAACTCTCATTGGTGCTGCTTTAGTAAAGGCTTATAAATGAAGCATAATGCATGGCATCACCCAATTTGGGATACAGTGGATTACTTGGAGGCTTTTCTATAGCTATTTTGCTACAATATAGAAAATTGAGTTAGCTTAACGCGGGCATTGGATTCATATCATTCTGAACTCTATATCAAAAGTTACGGGCAATTTAGTGCTTACTTTCATGTTGATCGGCTAGTTAAAATGATCATTTTAAACTGATCATTGGTGCTCTTTTAGTAAAGGCTTATAAATGAAGCATAATGCATGGCATCACACAATTTGGGATACATTGGATTACTTGGAGGCTTTGTTGTAGTTACTTCGGTCTTAATTTTTGTCACAATATAGAAAATTGAACTAGTTTAACGTTGGCTTCTAGACATTATGAACACTAAATCAAAAGTTACGGACGATTTAGTGTGGACATGTCAAGTTAATCCTCTAGTTAAATTGATCATTCTATTTTGATCATTAGTGCTATTTGAGTAACGGCTTATAAATAAAACATAATGCATGACATCACGTAGTTTGGAATACATTGGATTACTTGGAGGCATTTTTGTAGCTATTTCCGTCAAAAGTTTATCACAATATTGGAAATTGAGCTAGCTTAACGTGGCCATTGGATTCATGTTATTCTGAACTCTAAATCAAAAGTTACAGACGATTTAGTGTGGACATGTAAAGTCTATCGGCTATTTGAATGGATTATTCTAAACTAATCATTGTTGCTCATTGAGCAAAGGTTTATAAATAAAGCATAATGCATGGCATCACACAGTTTGGGATAGATTGGATAACTTAGAGGCTTTCTTGTAGCTATTTTGATCATTAACTTTATCACAATATAATAACTGAGTTAGCTTAACGTGGGCGTTGGATTCGTTACATTATGAACTCCAAATCAAAAGTCATTGATGATTTAGTATGGACATGTAAAGTTTATCAGCCAGTTAAAATGATCATTCTAAGCTGATCATTGGTGCTCCTTGAGTAAGGGCTTATAAATGAAGCATAATTCATTGCATCACACAGTTTGGGATACATTGGATTACTTTGAGGCTTTGTCGTAGCTCTTTCAGCCTCAAATATTGTCACAATACTGAAAATTGATCTAGATTAATGTGGGCATTGGATTCATATCATTTTGAGCTCTGAATCAAATGTTAAAGACGATTTAGTGCGGACATGTCAAGTTGATCAACTACTTAAAATTATCATTCTAAACTGATCATTGGTGCTCATTGAGAAAAGGTTTACAAATGAAGCAAATGCATGGCATCACACAGTTTGGGATAGATTGGATTACTTGGAGGCTTAGTCGTAGCTATTTCAGTATTAAATGTTGTCACAATATAGATTATTGAGCTGGCTTAACATGGGCGTTGGATTCGTGTCATTCCATACTCTAAATAAAAAGCTACAGACAATTTAGTGCGGACATGTAAAGTTAATAAGCTAGTTAAATTGATCATTCTAAACTGATCATTGGTGCTCATTGAGTAACGCATAAATGAAGCATAATGCATGGCATCACGCAGTTTGGGGTAGATTGGATTTTTTGGAGGCTTTGTCTTAGCTATGTCGGTCCTAAATTTTTTCACAATATAGAATATTGAGCTAGCTTAACGTGAGCATTGGATTCATGTCATTCTGAACACTAAATCAAAAGTTACGAACGATTTAGTGCATACATGTCAAGTTGATCACCAGTTAATGTGATCATTCTAAACTGATCATTAGGGATCCTTGTGTAAGCATAAATGAAGTATAATGTATGACATCACGCAGTTTGGGATACATTGAATTACTTGGAGGCTTTGTCATAGCTCTTTCAGTCTTAAATGTTGTCACAATATAAAAAATGTAGCTAACTTAATGTGGGCGTTAGATTCATATTGTTCTGAACTCTAAATCAAAAGTTACGGATGATTTAGTGCAGACATGTCAAGTCTATCATCTAGTTATATTGATTATTCTAAACTGATCATTGGTACTCATTGAGCAATAGTTTATAAGTGATGCATAATGCATGGTATCATGCAGTTTGGGATACATTAGATTGCTTGGAGGCTTTGTCGTAGTTCTTTCAGTCCTAAATGTTGTCACAATATTGAAAATTCAGCTAGATTATCGTGGGCATTATATTCATGTCTTTTTGAGCTGTAGATTAATTGTTAAAGACAATTTACTGCGGAATGCCAAGTTTATCAGTTAGTTAAAATGATCATCCTTATCTAATCCTTGGTGCTCCTTGAGTAAAGGCGTATAAAAGAAGCTTAATGCATGATATCACGAAATTAGGGATATATTTTATTACTTGGAGGCTTTGTCGTAGCTATTTTGGTATCAAGTTTTGTCACAATATAGAATATTGAGCTAGCTTAACGTGGGTGTTTAATTCGTGTCATTTTGTACTCTAAATCAAAAGTTACGAACGATTTAGTGAGGACATGTCAAGTTGATCGACTAGTTAAAATGATCATTCTAAACTTATCATTCTAAAGTGATCATTAGTGCTCCTTGAGTTAAGGTTATATATGAAGCATAATGCATGGCATCACACATTTCAGGATAGATTGGATTACTTGAAGGCTTTGTGGTAGCTCTTTCACTCATAAATGTTTTAACAATACAGAAAATTGAGCTAGCTTAACTTGGGCATTGGATTCGTTTCATTCTGAATTATAAATCAAAAGTTACGGGCGATTTAGTGTGCGTACATGTTAAGTCGATCGGCTAGTTAAAATGATCATTCTAAAGTGATCATTGTTGCTCCTTTAGTAAAGGCTAATAAATAAAACATAATGCATGGCATCACGCAGTTTGGAATACATTAGATTACATGGAGGCATAATTCAAGCTATTTCGTTCTTAAATTTAATCACAATATAGAAAGCTCAGCAAGCTTATTATGGGCATTGAATTCATGTCATTCTGAACTCTAAATCAAAAGTTACGTACGATTTAGTGCACACATATCAGGTTTATCAGCTAGTTAAATTGATTATTCTAAACTGATGATTGGTTCTGATTGAGCAAATACAAATGAAGCATAATGCATGCCATCACGAAGGTTTGGATCGATTGGGTTACTTGGAGGCTTTTTCGTAGCTATTTAGGTCTTTAGTTATATCGCAATATAGAAAATTGATGTAGCTTAACATGGGTGTTGGATTCGTGTCATTCTGAACTCCAAATCAAAAGTTAAGAACGATTTACTGTGGACATGTCAAGTTGATCAACCAGTTAAAATGATCATTCTAAACTGATCAGTGGTTCTTCTTTTAAGGCTTATAAATGAAGCATAATGCATAGCATCACACATTTTGGGATACATTGGATTACTTGGAAGCTTTGTGTAGCTCTTTCAGACTCAAATGTTGTCACAATATTGGAAATTGAGCTAGATTAACGTGGGCGTGCGATTCATATCATTTTAAGCTTTAAATCGAATGTTAAAAACGATTTAGTACGGACATGTCAAGTTTATCTCGTAGTTAAAACAATCATTATAAACTGATCATTGGTGCTCATTGGGCAAAGGTTTACAAATGAAGAATGATGCATTCCATAACCCATTTTGGGATACATTGGATTACTTGGAGGCTTTGTTGTAGCTTTTTAAGTCTCTAATATTGTCACAATATAGAAAATTGTGCAAGCTTATTGTGGGCATTGGATTCATGTCTTTTTGAACTCTAAATCAAAAGTTACGGACAATTTACTGCGGATATATGAAGTGTATCGGCTAGTTAAATTGATTATTCTGAACTGATCATTGGTTCTCATTGAGCCAATACAAATGAATCATAATGCATGGCATCACGAAGGTTTGGATATATTGGATTACTTGGAGGCTTTTTCGTAATGATGCATTGCATAATCTAGTTTGGAATACATTTACTTGGAGGCGTTGTCGTAGCTCTATCAGTCTCAAATATTGTCACAATATAGAAAATTGTGCTAGCTTATTGTGGGCATTGGATTCATGTCATTTTGAACTCTAAATCAAAAGTTACGGGCGATTCATGTCATCTAGCTCTTTCAGTCTCAATTATTGTCACAATATAGTTTGGGATACATTGGATTACTAGGAGCCCTTTACGTAGCTCTTTCATTCTCAAATGTTGTCAAAATATAGAAAATTGAGTTGGATAAATGTGGGCGTTGGATTCACAAAATTTTCAGCTCTAAATCAAATGTTAAAGATGATATAGTGCGGACATGTGAAGTTTATCAGCTAGTTAATATAATAATTCTAATTGATCATTGGTACTCATTGAGTAAAGGATTATAAAAAGACGATTCAGTGCGGACATGTCAAGTTGATCAGCTAGTTAAAATGATCATTTTAAACTGACTGATCATTTGTGCTCATTGAGTAAAGACTTATAAATAAACAATAATGCATGACATCATGTATTTTGGGATACATTGGATTACTTCAAGGCTTTGTTGTATCTCTTTCTCAAATATTGTCACAATATTCGAAATTGAGCTAGATTAATGTGGGCGTTGGATTCATGTCATTTTCAGCTTTAAATCAAATGTTGAAGACGATTTAGTGCAGACATGTCAAGTTGATTAGATAGTTAAAATGATCATTCTAAGCTGATCATTCTAAGCTGATCATTAGTGCTCATTGAGTAAAGTCTTATAAATAAAGCATAAGACATGGCATCACGCAGTTTGGGATACATTGGATTACTTAAAGGGTTTTTCATAGCGCTTTTTGTATAAAATGATATCACAATATTTAAAATTGAGCTAGATTAACATCAGCGTTGGATTCATATCATTTTGTACTCTAAATCAAATTTCAAAGAAGATTTAGTGCGGACATATCAAATTGATCGCCCGTTATAATCATCATTCTAAACTGATCATTAGTGCTTCTTGAGTAAAGGCTTATAAATAAAGTATAATGCATGGCATCACGCATTTTGGGATACATTGACTTAATTGGAGGCTTTGTCGTAGCTCTTTCAGTCTTAAATGTTGTCAGAATATTCAAAATTGAGCTAGATTAATGTGGGCGTTGGATTCATTTCATTTTGAGCTCTAAATCAAATGTTAAAGACGATTTAATGTGGCCATGTAAAGTTGATCGGCCACTTAAAATGATCATTCTAAACTGATCATTGCTGCTTCTTGAGTAAAGAATTATAAATTAAGCAAATTGCATGGCATCACGCAGTTTGGGATACATTGGATTATTTGGAGGCTTTGTCGTAGCTTTTTCAGTCTCAAATGTTGTCAAAATATTGAAAATTTGGCTAGCATAACGTGGGCATTGGATTCATGTCATCTTGAGCTCTAAATCAAATGTTAATGATGATTTAGTGCGGGCATGTCAAGGTTATCAGCTAGTTAAAATGATCATTCTATACTGATCATTGGTGCTCATTGAGCAAATGTTTACAAATGAAGCAAAATGCATTGCATTATGCTTTATTCCGTCACAATATAAAATATTGAGCTAACTTAACGTGGACGTTTCTCGGCTAGTTAAATTGATCATTCTAAACTGATCATTGTTGCTCATTTAGTAACACATAAATAACGCATAATGCATGGCATAACGCAATTTTGGATAGATTAGATTACTTGTAGGCTTTCTTGTAGCTATTGGTCTTAAATTTTGTCACAATATAGAATATTAAGCTACCTTAACGTGGGCACTGGATTCATGTCATTCTGAATTTGAAATCAAAATTTATGGACAATTTACGGCGAACATGTCAAATTTATCGGTTAGTTAAATTGATCATTCTGAACTGATCATTGATGCTCATTGAGCAAAGGGTATACAAATGAAGAAAAAGGGATGATATCACGCAGTTTGGGATACATTGTATTATTTGAGGCTTTGTCATAGCTTATTCGGTCTTATATTTTGTCTTCATATAGAATTTTTTGCTAGCTTAATGTGGGCGTTCGATTCGTGTCATTCTGAACTCTAAATCAAAAGTTGCGGACGGTTTAGTGTGGACATGTCAAGTTTATCGGCTAGTTAAATTGATCATTCTAAACTGATTATTAGTGCTCATTGAGCAAAGGTTTACAAATGAAGCATAATGCATGGCATAATGCAGTTTGGGTTAGATTGGATCGCTTGGAGGCTTTGTTATAGGTAACTTGGTCTTACATTTTTTCACAATATAGAACATTGAGTTAGCATAAGGTGGGCATTGGATTCGTGTCATTCTGAACTCTAAATCAAAAGTGACGGAGGATTTATTGCAGACATGTCAAGTTTATTGGTTAGACATGATGCATATTACATGGCATCTTGCAGTTTGGGATACATTGGATTACTTAGAGACTTTTTCGTAGCTCTTTCAGTCTCAAATATTGTCACAATATTGAAAATTTGGCTAGCATAATGTGGGCATTGGATTCATGTCATCTTGAGCTCTAAATCAAATGTTAATGACGATTTTGTCCGGGAATGTCAAGTGTATCAGCTAGTTAAAATGATCATTCTATACTGATCATTGGTGCTAATTGAGCAAAGGTTTACAAATGAAGCATAATGCACTGCATCATGCAGTCTGGGATATATTGGATTACTTGGAGGCTTTTTCGTAGTTAATTTGGTCCTAAATTTTGTCAGAATATAGAATATTGAGCTAGCTTAACGTGGACGCTTGATTCAGGTCATTCTTAACTCTAATT
The DNA here is from genome assembly GCA_018901935.1 of Pugionium cornutum. NCBI lineage: Eukaryota > Viridiplantae > Streptophyta > Magnoliopsida > Brassicales > Brassicaceae > Pugionium > Pugionium cornutum. The sequence continues at coordinate 17,911,044 of CM032162.1, read as the reverse complement.
CAAATGTGACGCACGATTTGGTGTAGACATGACAGGTTTATAGGCTAGTTAAATTGATCATTCTAAACTGATCAATAGTGCATATTTTGGTAACACATAAATAAAGCATAATGCATGGCATTACGAAATTTGGGATAGATTAGATTACTTATAGGCTTTGTCGTAGCTATTTTGGTTTTAAATTTTGTCACAATATAGAATATTGAGCTACCTTAACTTGGGTGTTGGATTTGTGTCATTCTGAACTTGAAATCAAAATCTACGGACAATTTACTGCGAACATGTCAAATTTATCGGCTAGTTAAATTGATCATTCTAAAATGATCATTGATGCTCATTGAGCAAAGGTATACAAACGAAGCAAAAATCATGACATCATGCAGTTTGGGATATATTGGATTATTTGGAGGCTTTGTCGTAGCTTATTCGATCTTAAAATTTGTCTTAATATAGAATTTTTTGCTAGTTTAATGGGAGCATTGGATTCGTGTCATTCTGAACTATAAATCAAAAGTTGCGGACGGTTTAGTGTGGACATGTCAAGTTTATCGGCAAGTTAAATTGATCATTCTAAACTGATTATTAGTGCTCATTAAGCAAAGGTTTACAAATGAAGCATAATGGATGGCATAATGCAGTTTGGGTAGATTGGATCACTTGGAGGCATTGTCATAGCTAATTTGGTCTTACATTTTTTCACAATATAGAACATTGAGCTAGCCTAAGGTTGGCAATTGATTTGTGTCATTCTGAATTCTAAATCAAAAGTGACGGAGAATTTAGTGCAGACATGTCAAGTTTATTGGCTAGAAATGATGCATATTACTTGGCATCTTGCAGTTTGGGATAAGTTCGATTACTTGGATGTTTGTCGTAGATATTTCTGTCTCAAATGTTGTCACAATATTGAAAATTGAGCTACATTAATGTGGGCGTGTGATTCATTTTTTTAGCTCTAAATCAAATGTTATAGACAATTTAGCATGGACATGCAAGTTAATCGGCTAGCTGAAATGATCATTCTAAACTGATCATTGGTGCTCATTGAGAAAAGGTTTACAAATGAAGCATAATGCATGGCATCAGGTAGTTTGGATAGATTGGATTACTTGGAGGCTTTTTCATAGCTCTTTTGGTCTCAAATGTTGTCACAATATGGAAAATTGAAATAGCTTAACGTGGGCATTGGACTCATGTCATTTTGACCTATAAATCAAAAGTTAAAGACGATTTAGGTTGGACATGTCAAGTTGATTAGCTAGTTAAAATGATCATTTTAAACTGATCGTTGGTGCTCATTGAGTAAAGGAAAGCTATTTTGGATAGATTGGATTACGTGGAGGATTTGTCGTAGCTATGTCGGTCTTAAATTTTGTCAGAATATAGAATATTGAGCTAGCTTAACGTGGGTGTTGGATTCGTGTCATTCTGAACTCTAAATCAAAAGTTACGGACGATTTAGTGCGGACATGCCAAGTTGATCGGCCAGCTAAAGTAACCATTCTAAACTAATCATTCTGAACTCATCATTAGTGCTCATTGAGTAAAGGCTTATATATAAAGCATAATGCATGTCATCATGCAGTTTAGGATTGATTGGATTACTTGAAGGCTTTGTGTTAGCTCTTTCAGTCTCAAATGTTATCACAATTTATAAAATTGAGCTAGTTTAACCTGGCCGTTGGATTCGTGTTATTATGAAATCTAAATTAGATGTTATGGACAATTTAGTGTGTACATGTCAAGTTGATCGGCCAGTTAAAATGATCATTCTAAACTGATCATTGGTGTTTCTTGAGTAAAAACTTATAAAGGAACCTGAACTAAGGGAACGGCTTGAACATGAGCAAGAAGAAGCCAATGAGGAAGCTACGGAATAGTTAGAAGCTGAAGATGACGCCTTGCAAATCTCCAATGGTCATATTACTTGGTCCAAGCAAGCCAAACTTAAGACAACACTACAGCACCTTCTCAACACCATTCAGGCCAGTTTAGTTTGTGCTAATCCAAGCATCATGGTTGTGATTCAAGCCACCTAAACCTCATCAAGAGACAAGGTCAAGATACTTTACCACAGTCTCTTGATGAACCAAGCCCCATTCTACCCTATTCACGCAAATGAAGAGGAAGGATCAGTTAAGATGTTATTTACTTCTTAATCTTCATTCTTAGTTGTTTTTGTAATTTCCTAGTTTCTCTTAAATTCCGTGATGGTTTCATAGGAGTCTTTGTCTATTCCTATGCACCCCTTGGATCCGATCAATACTTTCTTGTATCCCCTATTCAAATCATCAAACTTTTTCATATAGAAAAAACTTCTTCTAAATCTCGTTTGATCACCTCTTTGATTAAGGAATTTGGATCATCATTCCATTCTTCTATAGAGCCGAAAGTCTAAGTGTTCATATCCCTTGGAAGTTTCACTTCATTCCACCTATTGCCCAACGTGTCTGGTCTTCATCTTCACACAGAGCAAACTGATAGTCTAAGTATCTTTCACCATCCCTTAGAAGTATCACTCATTCCACAAAAAGTTCTCGAGACCATCCATCTTCAAGCTCTCGGATTCACCATCTTCTTCACTTCCTCATCCACATTCGGTTTACAATCATTTTCACAACCTCTTGGACATATTCAGGTAATTGATCCTAACCAGGATCACATCAAGTGATATCAGAGCACACTCCAAACCAGGTTGTATCTAACAAAACCCATTCAAACCCTTTCATCTTTTCGTAAGAACTTTTGGTGACCTTTCATCTTCCTTATTGCGATTTGTTTTGAATGTTTCTGGGTTTGTTTCTCATTAGAACTTGAGCTTAGAACTCTAAAGAGCTTGAAAATCAATAAAACAAACGTTCAGGAACTTTTTGTTAGGTGATAGAATCAATGAACTCTTAACGGGCATCATTAGAGTTCTCGGAAGCAATTAACTGAGTTCTATCTTGAGTTTGTGAATTAATTGAATATTTTGGAGCTGAAACATGATCAAAACTTTTTCTTAAGACTTAGTATATTTAGGAAATTCAAGTGAAAACATTTGAAAATGAATTAAAGGTTGTGAGATTCATCATTTACCAAACTGGATTTCATAGGTCTAGAGATCATTTTGCTTAGGATTCGTTTTTTCTCTCTCTGTTTCTTTGTCTTTTGCGAATTGTTTTACCTAATTTTTGTTCTCCTTTGAGCATTTTACTTGTTTATTGTTCTGAATTTGTCAGCAACCATGGTGGGAACAGACAATGGATAGGAATCCTCAAACTCCAACAACCAACTTCAGGATTCCTTTAAAACCATGATGAATGAAAGTATGACAACAATGAAGGCTGAGATAGAAAGATCCATCAATTACCGACTCAGGAGACACCAACCACCTTCTGATACTGAGCAGTATTACAGTCACTCATCTAGGTCACACCAATTTAGGAGAAGAAGACCACAAGAAGACCGGATGCCAAAGAACAACCAACCTAACCCTCGCGACCCTTTAGCTGGCCTTAATATGAAAATTCTGTTTTTCCATGGAACCAATGACCCTGAGGAATACCTAGAATGGGATGAGAAGATAGAAATAGTCTTTGATTGTAGGGAATACGCTAAAGAGAATAAGGTTAAGGTAGCCCCAACCGCCTTTACGGACTATGCTCTAAGTTGATGGGATCAATTAGTTACTCTAGGAGAAAGGCTGGGGATTTTCCTACAGATTCGTGGACCCAGATGAATTCATCATGAGGAGAAGGTTTATACCTAGTCATTTGTATAGGGATCTACATCTTAAGCTTGGAAATCTATCTCAAGGAAGTAGATCCGTAGAAGAGTACTTTAAGGAGATGGAAACCTTGTTACTTAGGGCTGATATTCAAGAGGAGAGGGAAGCCACTATGGCCAGGTTTATGGGCGGCCTCAATAGGGAGATCATAGATAGAGTAAAGATCCACCATTTTGTCGAACTAGATGAGATTCTCCATAAAGCCATAATGTTTGAGAAACAACTTAAGAGAAAGAACCCTGAACCCGGAACTAGCTCCACTGGGTTTAGTTAATCTAAGTATGATAAGTCTAGTAAGGAGTACAAACCATTCCCTAAAACTAAGCAAGAAGATTCGACACTTAAGGGCATAGATAAGGGTTCCAAAACCAAAAGTAGGGGGATTCAGTTTTTTAAGTGTAAGGGTTTTGTTGACTACTCTAGAAAATGTACAAATAAGAGAACCATAGTTATTAGGGGTAATGGTGAGGTAGAATCGGAAGAGGACCCATCGGATGCTGAGTCTTTATAGGAGAATGTAGCCATGCCACACGTAGGTCAACTCTTAGTCACTACGAGAATCTTAAACATACAAACAATGCCAGAAAAGAATGAGTCTATTAAAGGATAAGGTTTGTGGCTTAGTGAATGATGGGGATAGCATTACAAATTTTGCGAGTGAGACTATGGTAGAAAAGCTACTGCTTGAGGTTATTAAGAGGTCTAAACCCTATAAGTTACAATGGCTTAATGATTAGGGAGGGTTAGAAGTAGAGAACCAGGTCTTAGTTCCCTTGTCCATAAGAAAGTATGAAGACGAGGTATTGTGTGACATTTTACCCATGGATGCTAGTCATATCTTACTTGGGAGACCTTGGCAATCGGATAGGAGGGCGATACATGATAGGTTTACTTATAGGTATTCATTTAAGTTTAAGGGTAAAAGTAACATTCTAGTAACCTTATCCCCACAGGATGTTCAACTAGATCAAATAGCTTTGAAAAAGAACAAACTCAAGTCGAACCTAAGCCCAAACAATCGACCAAACCCCCCAGCAAGCATCCGGCTAATCTTATGATCAAGCTTCATCCAGGAGGTCACTTACCATACCTACTCTTTGTGCTTAAATAATGCTTTAATGGTAATTAATCTATGCAGGATTTGCCTAGCAAAATTCAACTTTTTTTTGCTGGAATTTCAGGATGTGTTTCCTAAGGAACATCCGCAAGGCTTACTACCAATTCGAGGAATAGAGCACCAAATCGACTTCCTACCAGGACCTTCTCTGCCCAACAAGCCAGCCTACCGAACCAATCCCCTAGAAACCAAAGAGTTTCAATAACAAGTCACTGAACTCATGGAGAAAGGACATATCCACGAAAGCATGAGCCCATGTGCTGTTCCTGTTTTGCTTGTCCCAAAGAAAGATTGCAGCTGGAGGATGTGTGTTGATTGCAGAGCCATCAACAATATCGCTGTAAATTATTTTCACGCTATTCCTAGACGCGATGATATGCTTAATGAATTGCATGGTTGTAGCATCTTCTCTAAGGTAGATCTTAAAAGTGGATACCATCAAATTAGGATGAAAGAAGGTGATGAGTGGAAAACCGCATTAAAACTAAACATGGATTATATGAGTGGTTAGTAATGCCTTTTGGATTAACAAATGCACCTAGCACTTTCATGAGATTAATGAAACATTTTCTTAGAGAATTCATATATCATTTTGTTGTAGTGTACTTCGATGACATTCTAGTTTATAGTCGAAGCTTAGATGAGTATGTTGAACATCTTAGAAAAGTTTTTGAAGTACGTAGAAAGGAAACCTTATATGGCAATCTTAAGAAATGTACTTTTAGAACATATAACCTTGTCTTCTTAGGTTTTGTTGTGAGTACAGATGGTATTTAGGTCGATGAGGAAAAGATAAAAGCAATCAAGGAGTGCCCGAGCCCAAAGAGTATTGGAGAGGTAAGGAGTTTCCATGCTCTTGCTGGGTTTCACCGGAGATTTGTCAAAGAGTCTAGAACTCTAGCAGCTCCACTTAGTGAGGTTATCAAAAAGAATATGGGTCTTAAATGGGAGGAAGAGAAGGAAGAAGCATTCCAAACCTTGAAAGACAAGCTCACACACTCCCCGGTGCTATCTCTTCCTAACTTTGATAAAACCTTTGAAAATGAATTTGATGCCTCAGGAATTGGTATTGGTACTGTACTTATGTAGGAAAAAGGCCCATAGCCTACTTTAGTGAAGATATTTGAGGGGCCACAATCAAATACGCAACCTACGACAAATAACTCTACGCACTTGTTAGGGCCTTACAAATGTGGCAACATTATCTTTGGCCCAAGGAGTTTGTTATTCACACAAACCATGAATCACTCAAGCACCTCAAAGGGAGAAAAAAGCTGAACAAGAGACACACAAGGTGGGTTGAATTCATTGAAACCTTCCCTTATGTGATCAAGTACAAGAAAGGTGAACAGAATATAGAAGCATATGCTCTTTCTCGGAGGTATGTTCTGTTGAACTGTTTATAAGTTAAGCTTCTAAGGTTTGAATAAGTCAGTGATTTATATTCTACTGATGCTGAATTTAAAGAGATTTATGCTGCTTGTGAGAAATTTGGTGTTGGAAAATACTTTAAGAGTGATGGGTTCTTATTCTATGAAATTTGCCTATGTGTAGCTAACTCTTCTTTGCGAAATGTTTTTGTTAAGTAAGCTCATGCAGATGGTCTTATGGGTAACTTTGGCGTGGCAAAGACATTGAATGTACTACAAGAACATTTCTTTTGGCCACATATGAAGAGTGATGTCGAAAAACTTGCCAAAGATGTATAACTTGTATACAAGCAAAGTCCACGGTTCCTAAACAATGTTTGTAAACTCCTCTACTTATTCCCTTGCATCCTTGGCATGATATTTCTATGGACTTTTTAGTTGGATTACCTAGGACTAAGACTGGAAAGGATTCAGTATTTATTGTAGTTGATAGGTTCCCCAAAATGGCTCACTTTATTCCTTGTCATAAAATTGATGATGCCACTAACGTTGCTGGATTGTTCTTTAAAGAAATTGTTAGACTTCATGGCATGCTGATGGGGACATCAGGTCGTATGTCAAGCCAGGAGACAAGACTGGCAGACCAGGAAGCTTGCCCGAGACAGCCGGGCCATTTGGCACGTCTGCCGGCCCAAGCGGTACCGCCGGACCCTCGACCAACAGGACCGGACCGATCAGCATTGACGGCAGAGAGGCCCAAACCTCCGGAAAAACTGGTGGCGACGTGGATGACACCGCCGGTCCCATTGGTGATACCGCTGACTCCGGGATCAACTTGGCCAGTCCAGAAGGCATTCCGGCCAGCACCTCGCACAGTCCAGCCGGTACAGCCGATCCAGCCGAGTACACGGGCATTTCAGCATCTGCACAAGGAGACTCGGACCAGATAAGCTACCAGCTTCAGGACATGCATCTAGAGGAAGTCTCTACACCAGTGGTGCCACCAGGAGCAATGACAAGGAGCAGATCAAGAGCACTCTTCCACAAGTTCAGTTTATGGGTCAACAAGCTCCTAGAGGAAGATCGACTAAGGACAGTGGGCCAGAAGTGCAAAGAAGAGTCCAAAGGCTTCTCAACAATGCAAGGGACTTCAGAGACTTGGGATTTAGTGGCAAGAGAGGTCAGGGCCAAAAGATTCCTAACCCTACTCCAAGTCGAAGACTAGGAGCAAGGCGCGTGCATGCCACAAGGTTGGCCACCTTCCATTTCTTGGCCGTGAGGTAAGAAAGGTAAGTTTTTAATTCGAATATATGCCTCTTTCTGTTTTGCAGGGTAGGATCTAGATTGTTTACATTTTTGAGTCAAAGACATTTCAGGAATAGGTCCTTTTTCGGTTATGCACTTTTGTACATTTTTCAATTTGTGCACTTTTGTGCACTTTCCTTTTCTTTCTTTGAGTCGACCCTAGAAGGTCAAGCTGTTGAGCATATTAATAAGGCTCCTTCCAGCATTGTAGTTCGACAACCTTTTTGATATTAATAAAGTAGAACTTTCTTCCTACAAGCTTTCTCTCAAAAGAGACTTGTGCGCTTTGAATCTAGTTGAGACCAGCCCTCCAAGCTCTAAGTTTGTGATTTATCACGAGGTTCATCACCCCTCGTATGGTTCACTTCACCCTTCCATCAAATACCAACCCAAAAACCCCTATCCAAGAAGTCTAAGGTCGAGTTTCTCACCTAGCCTTCTCCAAACAGCCCACGCGCATATAAGCCTTGAATCGAGGCTTGTATCACATGCATAGGACCATAGTATCAGATAGAGACACTAAGTTCCTCAGTTACTTTTGGGAAACACTTTGGTCAAAACTAGGGACTAAACATTGTTTCTCTACAACTTCTCACCCACAATCGGATGGTTAAACCGAAGTAGCTAATAGAACTTTGTCTATCTTGTTGCGAGCCATAATCAAAAAGAATCTCAGGTCTTGGGAAGAATGTTTGCCTCGTGTTGAATTTGCATATAATCATGCTGGGCATACTGCATCTAAGTATTCACCTTTTGAAATTGTTTATGGGTTCAATCCCCTCTCCCCTTTGGATCTAATGCATTTACCTTTGAGTGAAAGGGCAATTCTTGATGGAAAAAAAAGTCTTAATTAGTTAAGCAGATCAATGAGAAGGTTCAGCTTAGATGCAGTATGCCCAACATGATTATATGCAAATTCAACACGAGGCAAACATTCTTCCCAAGACCTGAGATTCTTTTTGATTATGGCCTTTGAAGAAGGAGACTTGGTGTGGATCCACTTGCAAAGGATAGATTTCTAAGAGGAAATCCAATCTTATTCCTAGGGTTGTGATACAAGCCTCGATTCAAGGCTTATATGCGTGTGGGCTGTTTGGAGAAGGTTAGGTGAGAAACTCGACCTTAGACTGCTTGGATAGTGGTTTTTGGGTTGGTATTTGATGGAAGGATGAAGTGAACCACACGAGGGGTGATGAACCTCATGATAAATCACGAACTTAGAGCTAGGAGGGCTGGTCTCAATTAGGTTCTAAGCGCACAAGATTCTTGAGAGAAAACTTGTAAGAAAATTTGATCTTTATTAATTAGCAAAAAGGTTGTCGAACTACAATGCTGGAAGGAGCCTTATTAATATGCTCAACAGCTTGACCTTCTAGGGTCGACTCAAATAAAGAAAAGAAAAGTTTACAAAAGTGCACAAATGGAAAAGATACAAAAGTGTATAACCGAAAAAGGACCTATTCCTTAAATGTTCTTGACTCAAAAATGTAAAGAATCTAGATCCTACCCTGCAAAACAGAAAGAGGCATATATTCGAATTGAAACTTACCTTACTTACCTCATGGCCAAGAAATGGAGGGTGGCCGTCCTTGTGGCATGCACGCGCCTTGCTCCTAGTCTTCGACTTGGAGTAGAGTTAAGAATCTTGGGCCCTGACCGCTCTTGGCACTAAAGCCCAAGTCTCTGAAGTTCCTTGCATTGTTGAGAAGCCTTTGGACTCTTCTTTGTACTTCTGGCCCATTGTCCTTAGTCGATCTTCCTCTAGGAGCTTGTCCACCCATTAGCTGAACTTGTGGAAGAGTGCTCTTGATCTACTCCTTGTCATTGCTCCTGGTGGCACTACTGGTGTGGATACTTCCTCTAGATTCATGTCCTGAAGCTGGTAGCTTATCTGGTCTGATTTTCCTTGTGTAGAAGTTGAAATGCTCGTGCACTCGGCTGGATCGGCTGTACCAGCTGGAATGTGCGAGGTACTGGCCGGAATGCCTTCAGGACCGGCCAAGTTGATCCCGGAGTCGATGGCATCACCAAGGGGACCAGCGGTGTCATCCACGTCGCCACCAAGTGTGCTGGAAGCTTGGGCCTCTCCGCCGATAATGCTTGTTGGTCTGGTCCTATTGGTCGAGGGTCCGACGGTACTGCTTGGGCCGGCAGGCGTGCCAGATGGCCCGGCTGTCTTGGGCAAGCTTCCTGGTCGGCCAGTCTGATCTCCAGGCTGGACATACGACCTGATGTCCTCATCTTCCCCTCCCTCTTCAGTAGGTTTTGTCCTCAAAACTGGTTCATCTGCATGGAAAGGGGCTAAGTCAGTTACGTTGAACGTGTTGGACACATTAAACTCACCTGGGAGCTCGATCCAGTAGGCGTTGTTGTTGATCCTCTCCAGCACTCTGAATGGTCCATCTCCTCTTGGTGCTAGCTTGTAACTCCTTAGGTTGGGGAACTTCTCCTGCCGTAGGTGTAGCCACACCCAATCGCCTGGTTGAAAGATCACCTCCTTTCTTCCTTTGTTGGCATGAGTCACGTACTGCCCGGTCCTCTTCCCCAAGTTTTCTGCTACCTTCTGGTGTAACTTCCTTATGAACTCTGCCTTGGATGCTCCGTTGAGGTTGGTCATCTTTGCTAGTGGCAGTGGCGTTTGCTCCAATGGGGTGAGAGGGTTGAAGCCGTATACTACTTCAAATGGTGTCTTCTTGGTTGCTGAGTGCACAGCTCGGTTGTAAGCGAACTCTATGAATGGCAAGCACTCCACCCAAGTCTTAAGGTTCTTCCCTAGTGTAGTCCTGAGAAGAGTTGATAGTGTCCTGTTGACAACTTCAGTTTGGCCATCGGTTTGAGGATGGCAGGTGGTAGAGAAGAGTAGCTTCGTGACTAGCTTCCTCCAAAGGGTCCTCCAGAAATGGCTGAGGAACTTGGTGTCCCCGTCTGGTATGATGGTCCTTGGCACTCCATGAAGCCGTACTATCTCCTTGAAAAACAGCTCGGCTGTTTGCGTGGCATCATTGACATTGGCACATGGGATGAAGTGTGACATCTTGGAGAATCTGTCCACCACTAAAAAGATTGCATCCTTGTGGTTGATCTTGGGCAGGCCTAGAACGAAGTCCATTGAGATGTCCACCCATGGATGTGTAGGTATTGGCAGTGGGAGATACAACCCGTGAGGTTGCACTCGGGACTTTGCCTTCATGCAAGTGATGCATCTTGCACAATGAGCTTCTACTGTCCTCTTGATGTGTGGCCAGTAGAAGTGCTCCTTGACCACTGCTAGAGTCTTGTCGACACCAAAGTGGCCCATGAGTCCTCCTCCATGAGCTTCTCGGATGATAAGCTCCCTCAATGATCCTTGTGGTATGCACAGCCTTCTCTCTCGGAACTAGAATCCCTCATGGATGTAAAACTTGCCATGACTCCCTGTGCCACACTCCTTGTAGCTCTGAGCAAAGTCAGTATCATCCTTGTATAGGTCCTTGATGTGCTCGAATCCTAGGACCTTTGCCTCCATGGTTGATATCAAGGCAAACCTCCTTGATAGTGCATCGGCTACCACATTTTCTTTGCCCTTCTTGTACTTGATGACGTACGGGAAGGTTTCTATGAATTCCATCCACCTGGCATGTCTCCTCTTGAGATTGGTTTGCCCTCTGAGGTGTTTGAGAGTCTCAGATCAGTGTGGATCACAAACTCCTTGGACAGCAAGTAATGCTGCCAAGTCTCCAATGCTTGGACAAGGGCATAAAGGTCCTTGTCATAAGTGGGGTAGTTCAATGAGGCACCACCTAGCTTCTCACTGAAGTATGCTACTGGTCTCCCTCCTTGGGTTAGCACTGCTCCTATGCCTATTCCAGAGGTATCACACTCCACTTCAAACGTCTTGTTGAAGTCAGGCAGGACTAGCACTGCTGCATGTGTAAGGCTGTCCTTCAAGGCCTAGAATGCCTTCTCCTGAGCTTCTCCCCTGCTGAATCCCACGTTTTTCTTCACTACTGCCGTCAATGGTGAGGCAATACTGCTGAAGTTGGGCACGAATCTCCTATAGAAGCTGGCCAGTCCGTGGAAGCTCCTCACTTGGCTGATGTTGCTTGGTGTTGGCCACTCTTCTATGGCTCGAATCTTCTCTTCATCAACCTGTAGGTCCTGTGAACTTACAACAAAACCTAAAAAGACAAGTTTATCAGTACAAAAGATGCACTTCTTGAGATTGGCATAAAGCTCTTCTTGTCGAAGGGTTTTAAGTACATCTCAAGATGTGTGAGGTGTTCCCGTAGGCACTAAATATAAACCAATATATCATCAAAGTAAACTACTATAAACTTACTGATGTACACCCTAAGAACTTGGTTCATAAGGCGCATGAAGGTGCTTGGGGCATTAGTCAAGCCCAATGGCATGACTGTCCACTCGTATAGCCCTTGCTTTGTGATGAGGACATCAGGTCGTACATTCAGCCAGGAGACCAGACTGGCCGACCAGGAAGCTTGCCCGAGACAGCCGGAACATCTGGCACGCTTGCCGGCCCAAGCAGTACCGCCGGACCCTCCGACCACAAGGACTAGAGCAACCAGCATTGCCGGCGGAGAGGCCCAAGCTTCCGGCACACTTGGTGGCGACGTGGATGACACCGCCGGCCCCTCTGGTGATGCCACCAACTCCGGGACCAACTTGGCCGGTCCTGAAGGCATTCCGGCCAGTACCTCGCACAATCCAGCCGGTACAGCCGATCCAGCCGAGTACACGCGTATTTACACTTATATACAAGACGACTCGGACCAAATGAGCTACCAGCTCCAGGACATGCACCTAGAGGAAGTATCTACACCAGTGGTACCTCAAGGAGCAATGACAAGAAGCAGAACAAGGGCACTCTTCCACAAATTCAGCTTATGGGTCAACAAGCTCCTAGAGGAAGATCGACTAAGGACAATGGGCCAAAAGTGCAAGGAAGAATCCAATGGCTTCTCAACAACACAAGAACATCAGAGACTTGGGCTTTAGTGGCAAGAGGGGTCAGGGCCCAAAGATTCTTAACCCTACTCCAAGTCGAAGACTAGGAGCAAGGCACGTGCATGCCACAAGGACGGCCACCTTCCATTTCTTGGCCATGAGGTAAGTTAAGGTAAGTTTCAATTCGAATATATGCCTCTTTCTGTTTTGCAGGGTGGGATCTAGAATATTTACTTTTATTGAGTCAAAGACATTTTAGGAATATGTCCTTTTTCGATTATACACTTTTGTATCTTTTCCTTTTGTGCACTTTTGTAAGTTTTCCTTTTCTTATTTGGGTCAACCCTAGAAGGTCAAGCTGTCGAGCATATTAATAAGGCTCCTTCCAGCATTGTAGTTTGACAACCTTTTTGATATTAATAAACATAGAACTTTTTCCCGAACAAGTTTTCTCTCAAGAATCTTGTGCGCTTAGAATCTAGTTGAGACCAGCCCTCCTAGCTCTAAGGTTGTGATTTATCACGAGGTTCATCACCCCTCGTGTGGTTCACTTCAGCTTTCCATCAAATACCAACCCAAAAACCCCTATCCAAGAAGTCTAAGGTCGAGTTTCTCACCTAAACTTCTCCAAACAGCCCATGCGCATACATCCTTGAATCAATGCTTGAATCATTTTGGTATCAGAGCTTAAAGCTCCTAAACCAGGTTTTTTCTAGCCTTTAGCTTGTTTTGTTTTTAGTTCTTGCATTAGTTTAAGTCGCATTCAAGAAAAATAAAAAATAATAATATCAAACTCCAAACCGAGTGCATCTAGCCTTCTACGTGTATCACTAGGGTTTCGATTAGCTTTTGCATTGCCATTCACGTTTTCTTTTTGTTTAATTCATATTTCCATTATTTTTAAGTTAAATTAAAAAGAAAAGAAAAACAAAAGAAAAGAGAATAGGAAAAAATACCAAAAGATTTCGAATTGGACAGCTAGCAATAGTTGTCAAGAAAGTTTCCTTTTTCCTTTTATTCGAATTTTCCATTCCTTAGGATTTTCCTTTTTGCATTTTTCGAATCCCTTATAAAAAGAGACCCCTCCTAACAATTTAGGAGTAGCATAACTTGTTTTCTTCCTTGTAGTACGCAATGGGAGAAGAAAATAGAGATGCAGCTGAGGCCATGATGGCCATGTTCACCACACTCCAAACACAACTCGCATCCATAGGCGAGAGATTGGAGCGCATGGAGAGGCCTGTGAGATTCCAGGCCATAAGGCACGTGAGAGCTGAGCAAGACCGTCCTGAGGGTCCTGAGCACCTTAGGACACGGCACGAACAGGAGGAACCCCAGGCAGATGGAGATGAGGACACACAACCTCATAACTATCACCATAGGCCGAGAGGACCTCCACGGCAACCAGAGGCAGAAGATGATGGCTTTGAGCCATATGGTCTTCACCAGAGACAAAGAATGCCTCCTAGACATCATGAGGATGAAGATGAACACGCCTATAACCCGGTAACTCATCCTGATGTTAAGCTAACTCCTCCAAGTTTTGCAAGAAAAGTAGACCCCGAGGCTTACCTAGATTGGGAGAGAAGAATGGATCATATCTTTGATCATTACAACCAACCAGGACCTAGGAGCGTCTCAATGGCAGTAGCACAACTCACGGACAATGCCCTCATCTGGTGGGATCGTGAGGTATCTGACAGAAGGAGGAAAAGAATGAGGCCTATAGATTCATGGGTCGACATGAAGGATGTCATGCGACAAAGGTTTGTTCCACCTTACTTTTATAGGGACTTGCAACGTCGTTTTCGTACTCTTAAGCAGGGTACCAGATCAGTAGAGAAGTACTATGAAGAGTTCGAGAAGCTAAGGAACAGATTGGAGCTCAATGATGATGAAGAAGCATTGATGGCACAATTCTTGGATGGACTCCAAGAAAGAATCAGCCACAAGCTGGAAAGGCAAATCTACAATAACTTTAAAGACTTGTTCCACCTATCTGTCCAGGCTGAGCAGCACATCAAACGTAAGAGCCAAGACATCCGCAGCGAGCCTAAGACACCTTGGGCACCAAGCAACATACCCAAGCCGGTAGACAAAGGCAAGAGCATAGAGATCGAGTCAAGGTTCAAGAGCAAGCCTCCTGAACCCACCCTTGCCCAGAGAGAGCCTGGTAAGTCTTCTAACCCTCAAAGATCACGTGACATCACTTGTTTCAAGTGTAGGGGTTGTGGACACATCTCAAGGGAGTGCCCAAACAACCGGGTCATGTTGATTACGGAGGCTGGAGAATATGAGTCCCAAGATGAAGAGGACTATGAGCCAGAAGAGGAGTATGGTGACATTGAGTACCCTAATGTGGGGGAAGTGCTGGTCACTAGACGCATCCTCAGTGCAATGGTGGATCCTTCAGAGACCATCCAAAGGGAGAACATCTTCCACAGCCGTTGCACCATCAAGGGCAAGGTATGTAACCTCATCATAGATGGTGGTTTTTGCACTAACGTTGCTAGTGCATATATGGTTGATAAGCTAGGTCTAGAGAAGACAAGGCATCCTCGACCATATAGACTGAGATGGCTGGATGACAAAGTCAAGATCCATGAGCAAGTCACTCTGCCATCCAGTGTGGGCAAGTACCAAGACCAAGTTGTGTGCGACGTGGTGCCCATGCAAGCTGGCCATCTTCTGCTAGGAATACCATGGCAATTTGACAAAGAGACCAGGCATGATGGCCGAACCAATCTTTACACTTTTGTGCATGACAAAAGAAAGGTCAGGTTGGCTCCTCTTACACCTGCCCAGGTACATGAGCTACAACTCCAAATAAATAAGGAAAAGAAACTGATCAAGTCTAATTTTCTTATTCAACCAAGCCATGTCTGGAGAGCTTTAGCCTCGAAGGATTTAATGTTACTAATGGTTTTCAAAGAAGTGTTGAATGTAGAAAAAGAACAGATAGAGCTACCTCCTGAAGTAGCAACTCTCCTCAACAAGTTCCAGGATGTATTTGCAGAGGAGATACCAGCAGGATTGCCTCCTTTACGTGGCATAGAACACCAGATTGATCTAGTGCCCGGAGGAGCCCTGCCCAACCGGCCAGCCTACCGGATGAGTCCAGAGGAGTCCAAGGAGCTTGAGAAGCAAGTCAAGGAGCTCCTGGAGAAAGGCTGAGTGTAGCCATGGTCTTCTCCAAGATAGACCTCAAGAGTGGATACCACCAGGTCAGGATTAAGGAAGGTGATGAATGGAAGACTGCTTTCAAGACAAAGCAAGGGCTCTACGAGTGGACAGTCATGCCATTCGGCTTGACTAATGCCCCAAGCACCTTTATGCGCCTTATGAACCAAGTTCTTAGGGCGTACATCAGTAAGTTTGTAGTGGTTTACTTTGATGATATATTGGTTTATAGTAAATGCCTACGGGAACACCTCACACATCTTGAGATGGTACTTAAAACCCTTCGACAAGAAGAGCTTTATGCCAATCTCAAGAAGTGCATCTGTTTTACTGATAAACTTGTCTTTTTAGGTTTTGTTGTAAGTTCACAGGGCCTACAGGTTGATGAAGAGAAGATTCGAGCCATACAAGAATGGCCAACACCAGGCAACATCAGCCAAGTAAGGAGCTTCCACGGACTGGCCAGCTTCTATATGAGATCTGTGCCCAACTTCAGCAGTATTGCCTCACCATTGACGGCAGTAGTGAAGAAGAACGTGGGATTCAGCTGGGGAGAAGCTCAGGAGAAGGAATTCCAGGCCTTGAAGGACAGCCTTACACATGCACCAGTGCTAGTCCTGCCCGACTTCAACAAGACGTTTGAAGTGGAGTGTGATGCCTCTGGAATTGGCATAGGAGCAGTGCTAACCCAAGGAGGGAGACCAGTGGCATACTTCAGTGAGAAGCTAGGTGGTGCCTCACTGAACTACCCCACTTATGACAAGGAGCTTTATGCCCTTGTCCGAGCATTGGAGACTTGGCAGCATTACTTGCTGTCCAAGGAGTTTGTGATCCACACTTATCATGAGACTCTCAAACACCTCAGAGGGCAAACCAATCTCAAGAGGAGACATGCCAGGTGGATGGAGTTCATAGAGACCTTCATGTACGTCATCAAGTACAAGAAGGACAAAGACAATGTGGTAGCTGATGCACTATCAAAGAGGTTTGCCTTGATATCAACCATGGAAGCAAAGGTCCTAGGATTCGAGCACATCATCAAGGACCTATACAAGGATGATCCTGACTTTGCTGAGAGCTACAAGGAGTGTGGCACAAGGAGTCATGGCAAGTTTTACATCCATGAGGGATTCTTGTTCCGAGAGAGAAGGCTGTGCATACCACAAGGATCATTGAGGGAGCTTATCATCCGAGAAGCTCATGGAGGAGGACTCATGGGCCACTTTGGTGTCGACAAGACTCTAGCAGTGGTCAAGGAGCACTTCTACTTGCCACACATCAAGAGGACAGTAGAAGCTCATTGTGCAAGATGCATCACTTGCAAGAAGGCAAAGTCCCGAGTACAACCTCACGGGTTGTGATACAAGCCTTGATTCAAGGATGTATGCGCGTGGGCTGTTTGTAGAAGATTAGGTGAGAAACTCAACCTTAGGCTTCTGGATGGGGTTTTTCTGGTTGGTAAAAGATGGAAGGGTGAAGTGAACCACACGAGGGGTGATGAACCTCGTGATAAATCACAAACTTAGAGCTAGGAGGGCTGGTCTCAACTAGGTTCTTAGCGCACAAGTCTCTCTTGAGAGAAAGCTCGTAGGGAAAAGGTTCTACTTTATTAATAATCAAAAAGGTTGTCGAACTACAATGCTGGAAGGAGCCTTATTAATATGCTCGACAGCTTGACCTTCTAGGGTCGACTCAAACAAATAAAAGGAAAGTTTACAAAAGTGCACAAAAGGAAAAAGATACAAAAGTGCATAACCGAAAAAGGACCTATTCCTAAAATGTTCTTGACTCAAAAATGAAAAGCAACTAGATCCTACCCTGCAAAACAGAAAGAGGCATATATTCGAATGTAAACTTATCTTAACTCACCTCACGGCCAAGAAATGGAATGTGGCCGTCCTTGTGGCATGCACGAGCCTTGCTCCTAGTCTTCGACTTGGAGTAGGGCTACAAATCTCTGGGCCTTGACCTCTCTTGCCACTAAAGCCCAAGTCTCTGATGTCCCTTGTGTTGTTGAGAAGCTATTGGACTCTTCCTTGTATTTTTGGCCCATTGTCCTTAGTCGATCTTCCTCTAGTAGCTTGTTGACCCATAGGCTGAATTTGTGGAAGAGCGCCCTTGATCTGCTTCTTGTCATTGCTCCTTGAGGTACCACTGGTGTTGAGACTTCCTCTAAGTGCATGTCCTGGAGCTGGTAGCTCATTTGGTCCGAGTCCTCTTGTGTAGAAGTGGAAGTGCGCGTGTACTCGGCTGGATCGGCTGTACCGGCTGGATTGTGCGCGGTACTGGCCGGAATGACTTCAGGACCGGCCAAGTTGATCCCGGAGTCGGCGGTGTCATCAGGGGGACCGGTGGTGTCATTCACGTCCCCACCAAGTGTGCCGGAAGCTTGGGCCTCTCCGCCGGTGATGTTGACCTGTCTGGTCCTATAGGTCGAGGGTCCGGCGGTACTGTCTGGTCCGGCAGGCGCGCCAGATGGTCCTGCTGTCTCGGGCAAGCTTCCTGGTCGGCCAGTCTGGTCTCCTGGCTGGATGTACGACCAGATGTCCTCATCATTCCCTCCCTCTTCAGTAGGTTTTGTCCTCAAAACTGGTTCATCTGCATGGAAAGGGCCAAGTCAGTAACATTAAACGTATTGGACACATTAAACTCACCTGGAGCTCGATCCGAGGCGTTGTTGTTGATCCTCTCGAGCACTCTGAATGGTCCATCTCCTCTTGGTGCTAGCTTGGAACTCCTTAGGTTTGGGAACCTTCCGGCCGTAGGTGTAGCCACACCCAATCGGGTTGAAAGATCACCTCCTTTCTTCCTTGGGGTCTTCTTGGTTGCTGAGTGCACGGCTCGGTTGTAGGAGAACTCAATGAATGGCAGGCACTCCACCCAAGTCTTTAGGTTCTTCCCTAGTGTTGTTCTGAGGTGGTAGTGGCGTTTGCTCTAATGGGGTGAGAGGGTGGAAGCCTTATACTACTTCAAATGGTGTCTTCTTGGTTGCTGAGTGTACGGCTCGGTTGTAAGAAAACTCTATGAATGGCAGGCACTCCACCCAAGTCTTTAAGCTCTTCCCTAGTGTAGTCCTGAGAAGAGTTGATAGTGTCCTGTTGACAACTTCAGTTTTGCCATCGGTTTGAGGATGGCAGGTGGTAGAGAAGAGAAGCCGCCTAGCTTTCCAAAGGGTCTCCAGAAATGGCTGAGGAACTTGGTGTCCCTGTCTGACACGATGGTCCTTGGCACTCCATGAAGCCGTACTATCTCCCTGAAGAACAGCTCGGCTGTTTGCGTGGCATCATTGACATTGGCACACGGAATGAAATGTGCCATATTGGAGAATCTGTCCACCACTACAAAGATTGCATCTTTGTGGTTGATCTTGGGCAGACCTAGAACAAAATCCATCAAGATGTCCACCCATGGATGTGTTGGTATGGGCAGTGGGAGATACAACCCGTGAGGTTGCACTCGGGACTTTGCCTTCTTGCAAGTAATGCATCTTGTACAATGTGCTTCTACTGTCCTCTTGATGTGTGGCCAGTAGAAGTGCTCCTTGACCACTGCTAGAGTCTTGTCGACACCAAAGTGGCCCATGAGTCCTCCTCCATGAGCTTCTCGGATGATAAGCTTCCTTAGTGATCCTTGTGGTATGCACAGCCTTCTTTCTCGGAACAAGAATCCTCATGGATGTAGGATTTGCCATGACTCCCTGTGCTACACTCCTTGTAGCTCTCAGCAAGGTCAGGATCATCCTTGTATAGATCCTTGATGTGCTCGAATCCTAGGACCTTTGCCTCCATGGTTGATATCAAGGCAAACCTCCTTGATAGTGCATTGGCTACCACATTGTCTTTGCCCTTCTTGTACTTGATGATGTACGGGAAGGTTTCTATGAACTCCATCCACCTGGCATGTCTCCTCTTGAGATTGGTTTGCCCTCTCAGGTGTTTGAGAGTCTCGTGATCAGTGTGGATCACAAACACCTTGGACAGCAAGTAATGCTGCCAAGTTTCCAGTGCTCGGACAAGGGCATAGAGCTCCTTGTCATAAGTGGGGTAGTTCAGTGAGGCACCACCTAGTTTCTCACTGAAGTATGCCACTGGCCTCCCTCCTTGGGTTAGCACTGCTCCTATGCCTATTCCAGAGGCATCACACTCCACTTCAAACCTCTTGTTGAAGTCGGGAAGGACTAACACTGGTGTGTGTGTAAGGCTGTCCTTCAAGGCCTGGAATGCCTTCTCCTGAGCTTCTCCCCAGCTGAATCCCACGTTCTTCTATGCCACAATGGTGAGGCATACTGCTGAAGTTGGGCACGAATCCCATAGAAGCTGGCCAGTCCGTGGAAGCACTTTGATGTTTCCTGGTGTTGGCCATTCTTGTATGGCTCGAATCTTCTCTTCATCAACCTGTAGGCCCTGTGAACTCACAACAAAACCCAAAAGACAAGCTTATCAGTAAAGGTGCACTTCTTGAGATTGGCATAAAGCTCTTCTTGTCAAGGGTTTAAGTACCATCTCAAGATGTGTGAGGTGTTCGAGCACTTCTATAAAACCAAAATGTCATCAAAATAAAATACAAACTTACTGATGTACGCCCTAAGAACTTGGTTCATAAGGCGCATGAACGTGCTTGGGGCATTAGTCAAGCCAAATGGCATGACTGTCCACTCATAGAGTCCTTGCTTTGTCTTGAAAGCGGTTTTCCACTCATCACCTTCCTTCATTCTTACCTGGTGGTATCCACTTTGAGGTCTATCTTGGAGAAGATCGTGGCTCCACTCAGCTCATCTAGCATGTCATCCAGTCGTGGTATTGGATGCCTATACTTGACTGTGATGTTGTTGATGGCTCGGCAGTCCACACACATGCGCCAAGTCCCATCCTTCTTGGGCACTAGTAGCACTGGTACATCACAAGGACTGAGGCTCTCTCTAACATATCCTTTCTCCAGGAGCTCCTTGACTTGCTTCTCAAGCTCTTTGGACTCCTCTGGACTCATCCGGTAGGCTGGCCGGTTGGGCAGGGCTGCTCCCGGCACTAGATCAATCTGGTGTTCTATGCCACGTAAAGGAGGCAAGCCTGCTGGTATCTCCTCTGGAAATACATCCTGGAACTTGTTGAGGAGTGTTGCTACTTCATGAGGTAGCTCTACCTGTCTCTGTTCTATACTCAACACTTCCTTGAAAACCATTAGTAACATTAAGTCCTTCGAGGCTAAAGCTCTCCGGACATGACTAGGTTGAATAAGAAAGTTAGACTTGACAAGTTTTTTTTCCTTACTCATTTGGAGAAGCTCACTGGGCAGGTAAGAGGAGCTAGGCTGACCTTTCTCTTGTCATGCACAAGGTGTATAGATTGGTTGCCATCATGCCTGGTCTCTTTGTCAAACTGCCATGGTCTTCCTAGTAGAAGATGGCCAGCTTGCATGGGCACCACGTCGCAAGACCTGGTCTTGGTACTTGCCCACACTGAATGGCACAGTGACTTGCTCATGAATCTTGAGCTCCACTTTGTCATCGATCTCAGTCTATATGGTTGAGGATGCCGTGTCCTCTCTAGACCTAGCTTATCAACCATATACGCACTAGCAACGTTAGTGCAAGAACCACCATCTATGATGAGGTTACATTCCTTTCCTGAGTGCAACGGCTGTGGAAGATGTTCTCCTTGATGGTCTCTGAAGGATCCACCATTGCACTGAGGATCCTAGTGACCAGCACTTCCCCCACATCAGGGTACTCAATGTCACCATATTCTCCTTCTGTCATAGTCCTCTTCATCTTGGGACTCATATTCTCCTGCCTCCGTAATCAGCATGACTCGGTTGTTTGGGCACTCCCTTGAGATGTGTCCACGTCCCCTGCACTTGAAACAAGTTATGTCACGTGATCTTTGAGGGTTAGAAGACTTACCAGGCTCTCTCTGGTCACGTGTGGGTTCAGGAGGCTTGTTCTTGAACCTTGACTCGATCTCTACGCTTTTGCCTTTGTCCACTGTCTTAGGCATGTTGCTTGGTGCCCAAGGTGTCCTAGGCTTGCTGCGGATGTCTTGGCTCTTACGTTTGATGTGCTGTTCAGCTTGCACAGATAGGTGGAACAAGTCTTTGAAGTCGTTGTAGATTTGCCTTTCCACCTTGCAGCTGATCCTTTCTTGGAGTCCATCCAAGAACTGCGCCATCAATGCTTCTTCATCATCATTGAGCTCCAATCTGTTCCTTAACTTCTCGAACTCTTCATAGTACTCCTCTACTGATCTGGTACCATGCTTAAGAGTACGAAAACGACGTTGCAAATCCCTATGAAAGTAAGGTGGAACAAACCTTTGTCGCATGAGGTCCTTCATGTCGACCCATGAGTCTACATGTCTCATTCTCTTCCTCCTTCTGTCAGATACCTCACGATCCCACCAGATGAGGGCATTGTCCGTGAGTTGTGCTACTGCCATTGAGACGCTCCTAGGTCCTGGTTGGTTGTAATGATCAAAGATATGATCCATTCTTCTCTCCCAATCTAGGTAAGCCTCGGGGTCTACTTTTCTTGCAAAACTTGGAGGAGTTAGCTTAACATCAGGATGAGTTACCGGGTTATAGGCGTGTTCATCTTCATCCTCATGATGTCTAGGAGGCATTCTTTGTCTCTGGTGAAGACCATATGGCTCAAAGCCATCATCTTCTGCCTCTGGTTGCCGTGGAGGTCCTCTCGGCCTATGGTGATAGTTATGAGGTTGTGTGTCCTCATCTCCATCTGCCTGGGGTTCCTCCTGTTCGTGCCGTGTCCTAAGGTGCTCAGGACCCTCAGGACGGTCTTGCTCAGCTCTCACGTGCCTTATGGCCTGGAATCTCACAGGCCTCTCCATGCGCTCCAATCTCTCGCCTATGGATGCGAGTTGTGTTTGGAGTGTGGTGAACATGGCCATCATGGCCTCAGCTGCATCTCTATTTTCTTCTCCCATTGCGTACTACAAGGAAGAAAACAAGTTATGCTACTCCTAAATTGTTAGGAGGGGTCTCTTTTTATAAGGGATTCGAAAAATGCAAAAAGGAAAATCCTAAGGAATGGAAAATTCGAATAAAAGGAAAAAGGAAACTTTCTTGACAACTATTGCTAGCTGTCCAATTCGAAATCTTTTGGTATTTTTTCCTATTCTCTTTTCTTTTGTTTTTCTTTTCTTTTTAATTTAACTTAAAAATAATGGAAATATGAATTAAACAAAAAGAAAACGTGAATGGCAATGCAAAAGCTAATCGAAACCCTAGTGATACACGTAGAAGGCTAGATGCACTCGGTTTGGAGTTTGATATTATTATTTTTTATTTTTCTTGAATGCGACTTAAACTAATGCAAGAACTAAAAACAAAACAAGCTAAAGGCTAGAAAAAACCTGGTTTAGGAGCTTTAAGCTCTGATACCAAAATGATTCAAGCATTGATTCAAGGATGTATGCGCATGGGCTGTTTGGAGAAGTTTAGGTGAGAAACTCGACCTTAGACTTCTTGGATAGGGGTTTTTGGGTTGGTATTTGATGGAAAGCTGAAGTGAACCACACGAGGGGTGATGAACCTCGTGATAAATCACAACCTTAGAGCTAGGAGGGCTGGTCTCAACTAGATTCTAAGCGCACAAGATTCTTGAGAGAAAACTTGTTCGGGAAAAAGTTCTATGTTTATTAATATCAAAAAGGTTGTCAAACTACAATGCTGGAAGGAGCCTTATTAATATGCTCGACAGCTTGACCTTCTAGGGTCGACTCAAACAAATAAAAGGAAAGTTTACAAAAGTGCACAAAAGCAAAAAGATACAAAAGTGCATAACCGAAAAAGGACCTATTCCTAAAATGTTCTTGACTCAAAAATGAAAAGCAACTAGATCCTACCCTGCAAAACAGAAAGAGGCATATATTCGAATGTAAACTTATCTTAACTCACCTCACGGCCAAGAAATGGAATGTGGCCGTCCTTGTGGCATGCACGAGCCTTGCTCCTAGTCTTCGACTTGGAGTAGGGCTACAAATCTCTGGGCCTTGACCTCTCTTGCCACTAAAGCCCAAGTCTCTGATGTCCCTTGTGTTGTTGAGAAGCTATTGGACTCTTCCTTGTATTTTTGGCCCATTGTCCTTAGTCGATCTTCCTCTAGTAGCTTGTTGACCCATAGGCTGAATTTGTGGAAGAGCGCCCTTGATCTGCTTCTTGTCATTGCTCCTTGAGGTACCACTGGTGTTGAGACTTCCTCTAAGTGCATGTCCTGGAGCTGGTAGCTCATTTGGTCCGAGTCCTCTTGTGTAGAAGTGGAAGTGTGCGTGTACTCGGCTGGATGGCCTGTACCGGCTGGATTGTGTGCGGTACTGGCCGGAATTACTTCAGGACTGGCCAAGTTGATCCCGGAGTCGGCGGTGTCATCAGGGGGACCGGCGGTGTCATTCACGTCCCCACCAAGTGTGCCGGAAGCTTGGGCCTCTCCGCCGGCGATGTTGACCGGTCTGGTCCTATAGGTCGAAGGTCCGGCGGTACTGTCTGGTCCGGCAGGCGCGCCAGATGGTCCTGCTGTCTCGGGCAAACTTCCTGGTCGGCCAGTCTGGTCACCTGGCTGGATGTACGACCTGATGTCCTCATCAATTGTCAAAGACTTTAGCACTCTAGCAGCTCCACTTACTTATGTTATAAAAAAGAATGTTGGTTTTAAATGGGAGCAAGCGTAGGAAGAAGCATTCCAAACCTTGGAAGACAAGCTCACACACTCCCCGGTGCTATCTCTTCCTAACTTTGATAAAACCTTTGAAATTGAATGTGATGCCTCAGGAATTGGTATTGGTTCTGTTATTATGCAGGAAACAAAGTCCATATCCTACTTTAGTGAAAACCTTGGAGGAGCCAAACTCAATTACCCAACCTACGACAAAGAACTCTACACACTTCTTAGGGCCTTACAAATGTGACAACAGTATCTTTGGCCCAAGGAGTTTGTCATTCACATCGACCATGTATCACTCAAGCACCTCAATGGGAAACAAAAGCTTAACAAGAGACACGAAAGGTGGGTTGAATTCATTGAAACCTTATCTTATGTGATCAAGTACAAGAAAGGTAAAGAGAATATAGTAGCTGATGCTCTTTCTCGAAGGTATGTTCTCTTGAAATCTTTAGAAGTTAAGCTGCTAGGGTTTGAACAAATTTAGGAATTATATGCTACTGATGCTGACTTTAAAGAGATTTATGCTGCTTCTGAGAAATTTGGTGCAGGAAAATACTTTAAGAGTGATGGGTTGTTATTCTATGAAACTCGCCTATGTGTACCTAACTCTTCTTTGCGAGATTTGTTTATTAAGGAAGCTCATGCAGGTGGCCTTATGGGTCACTTTGGCGTTGCAAAGACATTGAATCTACTACAGGAACATTTCTTTTGGCCACATATGAGGAGTGATGTCAAAAAAGCTTGCCAAAGATGTGTAACTTGTAAACAAGCCAAGTCCACGGTTAATAAGCACGGTTTGTATACTACTCTTCCTATTCTCTTGAATCCTTGGCATGAAATTTCTATGGACTTTGTATTTGAATTTCTAGGACTAAGACTGGAAAGGATTCGGTATTTGTTGTAGTTGATAGGTTCTCCAAAGTTGCTCACTTTACTCCTTGTCATAAAACCGATGATGCGACTAATGTTTCTGGATTGTTCTTTAAATAGATAGTTAGACTTCATGGCATGCCTAGGACCATAGTATCAGATAGAGACACTAAGTTCCTCAGTTACTTTTGGAAAACACTTTGGTCAAAACTAGGGACTAAACTTTGTTTCTCTACAACTTGTCACCCACTATCGGATGGTCAAACCGAAGTAGTTAATAGAACTTTTTCTATTTTTTTGAGAGACATAATCAAAACGAATCTTAGGTCTTGGGAATAATGTCTGCCTCATGTTGAATTTGCATATAATCATGCTAGGCATACTGCATCTAAGTATTCACCTTTTGAAATTGGTTATGGGTTCAATCCCCTCTCGCATTTGGATCTAATGCCTTTACCTTTGAGTGAAAGGGCAAGTATTGATGGAAAGAAAAAGGCTGAATTATTTAAAAAGATCCATTAGAAGGCTCGGCTTAATATTGAAAACAAGACCAAGATATATGTTCAACAAGCCAATAAGGGCCAAAAAGAGCTAGCCTTTGAAGAAGGAGACTTGGTGTGGATCCACTTGCAAAAGGATAGATTTCCGAGTGAAGGGAAATCCAAGATTATGCCTAGGGTTGATGGTTCATTCAAAGCCATCAAGAAGATCAATGACAATGCCTACCAGCAGGATCTTCAAGGTAAGTACCAAGTGAGTTCGAGTTTTAATGTTACTGATTTGGTTCCCTATTTTGCAGATGAAACGGATTTGAGGTCAAATCCCTCTGAACTGGGAGAGGATGACGTGAGCATGGCTAGCAAGGAACCTGAACTAAAGGAGCCGCTTGAACCTAAGCAGAAAGAAGCCAATGAGGAAGCTAAGGAACATCTAGAACCAGAGGAAGCTGAAGATGAAGCCTTGCCATTCTCCAATGGTCCCATTACTCGGTACAAGCAAGCCAAACTCAAGACAACACTACGACACCTTCTCAACACTATTCAAGCCAGTTTAGTTTGTGCTAATCCAACCACTATGGTTGTGATTCAAGCCACCTAAACCTCATCAAGAGAGCTATCTTGGATTGTACTCTTTTTCCCTCCTTTTACTTTTGTCCCATTGGGTTTTCTAAGAAAGGTTTCTAATGAGGCAAGCCCAAGATACTTTACCACTGCCTCTTGATGAACCAAGGCCCATTCTACCCTATTATTTATGCAAATGAAGAGGAAGGATCAGTCCATATGTTATTTACTTCTTAGTCTTCATTCTTAGCTGTTTTTGTAATTTCCTAGTTTCTCTTAAATGCCTTGGTGGCTTCCTCTGAGTCTTTGTCTATTCCTATGCACCCCTTGGATCCTATAAATACTCTCTTGTATCCCCTCTTTAAATCATCAAACAGTTTAATATCAAAAACTTCTTCTTAATCTCGTTTGATCACATCTTTGATTTAGGAACTTGGATCATCATCCCGTTCCTCTGAAGAGCTGAAAGTCTAAGGGCTGTTCATATCCCTTGGACGTTTCCCTTCATTCCACCTCTTGTCCAATGTGTCTTGTCTTCATCATTCACACAGAGCAAGCTGATAGTCTAAGGATCTTCCATCATCCTTTAGAAGTATCACTCATTCCACACAAGTTCTCGAGACCATCCATCTTCAAGCTCAAGGATTCACCATCTTCTTCACTTCCGCATCCACATTCGGTTTAATATCATTTGAAAAACCTCTTGGAGACATTCAGGGACTTGATCCTAACCAGGATCACATCACAGGGGTTGGGCGAATTCTAGTTTGGTAGCCGTATATGTGCGGCTTATCAAAAGTCCCGAACACTCGCCGAGGCCTTGGTGAGTGCATTGGACCTCTTGCTCTCCATGCATTCTGATACTGATCTCCAGCTCCTTGAGCTTCATTCTTAGAATTCTGTGGCAGGTTCTGGTCGTGGTGTTCAATCTCGAAATCCCTTTTACTAACTATTAGTAAATCCATTAGCCATCTTCCTTTGACTAACAATTCTACAGGTTTGATTATATAAATCCCTAAGACTTTGAACACTATCTAGTAGACTGATCCACTCTCGTGGTAACAGCCCATTCACCAGGCTATAGATGACAAGTATTTTGCACAGCAATCTATCGCCTAGTGATTATTGGGTACGAGTCTAATCCTGTCCACCTATCACCTTAGACATACTCTCGTTGGCTAAGATGAAATAAGGATGTTTAGGCCTACCTACACGTTCTCTCTACACTTCTCAGGAGCAGAACAACATCAATCTAAGTATTGATTAGCTAATTCAATCCCTAGCATTAAGCACACCCTAAACATCAAGCATTTTTCATCTAATCTACCTAGCTAAACACCCTTAAGTTAATATCATATTCCCCTAATCAACGTTACCCACAATACATACAGAAATCTACTCAAACATATTAAAGAAAACAGTAAACATGAAGAAGTAAAAGCAAAGAAACATAAGATAAGAGATAAGATACAGAAATCGTTCATTAGAAACCAAGAGTGCAGGAACAAAGGTTGTAACCAATCCCTCTTCTCTCTAAAACCGTGAAGAGCAATAAACTAAAAGAAACTTGAATAAAACTCAGGTGAAAAGTGTATAAGAAGGGTTTATATAGTATCCCTAACAATTAGGTTTAATCTCGGGACAAACCGGGAAGGTAAAAATAGGTTTAAAGTGATTTGGGCTCGGGTTGGCCCGAGCTCGGCCATGTGAGATTAGCCATATTGCCGATCTCCTGATGGGCTATGATTTTGGGGCTGATCCTAGATCGGCCATTGTTAAGACCGGCCATTGGGCCGATCCAGTGATGAGCCTGGGCGATCGGCCATGGTGAGACCAGCCACTATGCAGATATGGTGATTGACATGGGCTTTTGCTTGACTTGGTTTGGGATCGGCAAGAGTGGAAGGGATTTGGCAGGTCTCGGCATATGCTGGCCCCGGGTTGTACGCGACCAGTCAGGTGTGATCTTCATGATGGCCAATCCGTGTGTTGAAGCTTGGTCGGGCTCCGCAGGCACTCGGCAGAATTTGGCAGGTCTCGGCAAGTTCTGGCTGGGTGGTACGCGCTCAGTGTTGAGCCATCGGTCGGGTGACCGACCGCATGGTCAGGTTCAGCAGGTCTCGGGCTGGCATCATCAGGATCGGCATGGGTGCTTGGTATGTCAGGCTGATTGGATTGTGGGCTAGCCGGGGATGGTACACGATCGGATGGGATGGCCAATCACATGTGCTGTCTCGGCATGTGCTGGCCGATGGGGCTGGTGACTCGGCATGTCTGTGCACAATCGGCCAGGTTCGATCGGCTGGACGGCCGATCGCGTGGTCTGGCTGAGATCGGCCGGATGGCCGATCTAGTGCCCACCAGAATAGTTCTTGGCCAATTTTTGCTCTATGTCTCGTCTTACTTCTCGTTGTACCTAAAATGAACAAAAAGGTATCCAAGATGCAAAAATGTATGCAATAACCTATAGGATGCAATGCTAAATGCCAATGAATGTAAATGGGTAGATAAATTGCCTAAAATGCTAATGAAGACACAAAAAGGGTGGTGAAATGTATGGTGAAACAATGCAAAAACCATGGTTATTAACTTACCACAAGGTCACCAATCCCAATACTACCCTCACGCAAAATGCGTTTAACTACAGAGTTCTGATGGGTACTAGTGTATTAGTGCTTGTATGATCGCACCTAATAGTACAAGTCATGCAATGTACATATGCTATTCATCCATTTTTTGCAATGATTCTTCATGACCTCCACTTGAAAAAGATGGTTCCACAGGATCTGTGGGCCTCAACTAGATGGATGAAATGTTTTTGGATCGGTGATGCGATTAGTTTGAGATGGCCAGTTATACTGTTTGGAGGTCGTGAGTGTTTTGGCTCAAGAAAAATGTCTGAAAGAGCGTATAAACATCAAAATTTGGGGTCGAAAATAGCCCTAATGGGTTTTCTACCACTGCAACATCATATATTTCTGAGAGAGCTTTCCGAAATGGTATTGTCAACCATGTATTTCATTGCGGTGCAATGATATGATATTTTCCAAACCCCGCGGTTTTACGATAGACTCATAAACAATCGAGTGAATAAAAAAAAAGGTTGAAACACGAAGATTTCCAATGAGGTCACCCATCCCAGTACTACCATCGCGTAAACACGTTTAACTACGGAGTTCTGATGGGAGCCACTGCATTAGTGCTGGTATGATCGTACCCGGTAGTACATGTCATGCAATCGTATAGATGCTCTTCATCAACTTTTTGCAATGATTCTTGTGAGCTCCACTGCATAAAGAAGGTGCCACATAATGTTTTGGCCTCATCTAGATGGTTAAAGTTTTTAGATCAGCGATGCGATGAGTTTGAGAGGGTCGATAATACGGTCTTGAGGTCATGATTGTTTCCGCATGAGAAAAATGTTCGGAAAAGCATCTAAACATCAAAATTTGGGGTCGAAAACAGCCCCAATGGGTCTTCGTGATATTGACAAGTTAGAATATCTCTGTGAGATCCTTCCAAAATGGTATTTTCGACCATGTAGTTTATTGTGGTGCAAAAATTATTGCATTTCTCCATAATTTACAAGAACATTTTGTAGTCTTAGTAAGAGGAAATACGGAGTTTTGCGATAGACACATAAAAACTCAAGTGAATAAAAGAAGGGGTACAACTCGAGAACCTCCTATCAGATCATCTATCCCAGTACTATCCTCACCCAAACACGTTTAACTATAGAGTTCTTATGGCATCCGGTGCATTAGTGCTAGTATGATCGCACCCGGTAGTACATGTCATGCAATTGTATATACGCTCTTCATCAAATTTTAGCAATGATTCTTCGTGAGCTCCACTGAATAAAGAAGCTTCCACATGATGTGTGGGCCTTATCTAGATGGTTGAAACTTTTAGGATTGGCGATGCAATGAGTTTGAGATGACCAATAATAAGGTTTCGAGGTCGTGATTATTTCCACCCAAGAAAAACGCCCGGAAGAGCATCTAAACATAAAACTTTGGGGTCAAAAACAGCCCCAATGGGTCTTCATAGTATTTACAAGTCAGAGATCTCTGAGAGATCTTTAAAGACGGCCGTGTAGTTCATTGTGGTGCAAACGTTATGGTATTTCGAAAATACGCCGTTTTGCGATAGACACATCAAAAATCAAGTGAATAAAAGAAGGGGTACAACATGATGAATGCCGAGGTTGTCACCTATCCAAATACTATCCTCACTCAAGCACGTTTAACTGAAGAGTTCTGATGAGATCCGGTGAATTAGTGCTGGTATGATCGCACCCGGTAGTACATGTCATGCAATAGTATATATGCTCTTCATCCACTTTTTTGCAATGATTATTTGTGAACTCCACTTGATAAAGAAGGCTCCATAAGATGTGTGGTTCTCATCTAGATTGTTGAAAAGTTTTGGATCCATGATGCGATGAGTTTGAGATGGCCGATAATACGGTTTTGAGGTAGTGATTGCTTATGTCCGAGCAAAACATCAAAAAGAGCATCAAAACATCAAAATATGGGTTTGAAAAAATCCCAATGGGTCTTCGTACAACAGGAACATCCGAGATCTTTGAGAGATTTCCTAATTGGTATTTTCGGTCGTGTAGTTGTTCGCGGGGCAAAAGTTATGACATTTCGAAAATACGGTATTTTTCGATAAACACATATAAAATCGACTGAATAAAAGAAGGGATGGATCACAAGGAATTTCCAGGAGGTCACCTATCTTAGTACTACCCTCTCCGAAGCACATTTCACTGTCGAGTTTGATGAGATCTGGTGCATTACTGTTGGTATTATCTCACTAGGTAGTACATGTCATGCAATCGTAGATATGCTCTTCATCCAGTTTTTGGAATGATTTTTTCATGAGCTCCACTCGATAAAGAAGGCTCCACACGATGTTTGGACCTCAACTAAGTGGTTGAAAAGTTTTGGATCGGTGATGCCATGAGTTTGAGATGGCCGATAATACAGTTTTTAGGTCTTAATTGCTTCTGCTCGATAAAAACATCCAAAAGAGCGGTTTAACATTAAAATTTGGGGCAAAAACAGCCCTAGTGGTTCTTCGTACGATTGACACATAAGGCATCTTTGAGAGAGCTTTATGAAATTGTATTGTCGGCCCTGTAGTTCATCGTGATGAAAACATTATGGCATTTTGAAAATATGGAGTTATGTGATAGCCGCACAAAAATCGAGTGACTAAAAGAAGGGGTGCAACACGTGGACTTCCCAGGAGGCCACTCATGGCAGTCCTACCCATGCCCAAGCATGTTAAACTATGAAGTTCTTAAGGGATCCAATGCTTTAGTGATGGTGTGATCGCACCGGGTAGTACATGTCATGCAATCGTACACATGTTCTTCATCCACTTTCTGCAATGATACTTGATGAGCTCCACTCAATAAAGAAGGCTCCGCACGATATATGAATCCTCACCTAGATGGTTGAAAAGTTTTGAATCGGCAATGCGATGAGTTTGAGATGGGCGATAATACGGTTTTGAGGTCGTGATTACTTTGGCCTGAGAAAAACATCCGAAAGAGCGTCTAAACCTCAAAATTTGGAGTCAAAAACAGCCCCAATGGGTCTTTTTACAATTGACACGTTAAAGATCTCTAAGAGAGCTTTTTGAAATTGTTCTGCAGGCCGTATTCTTCATCGCGGTGCAAAGATTGTGGCATTTTTAAATTACCGCATTTTGCGATAGGCACATAAAATCGAGTGAATAAAAGAAGGGGTGGAACACGAGGACTTCCCCCAGTACTACCTCGCCTAAGCATATTTTACTAAGGATTTCTGATTGGACCTGGTGCGTTACTGATGGTAGGATCGCACCCGGTACTACATGTCATGCAATTGTACATATGCTCTTCATCCACTTTTCGCAATGATTCTTCGTGTGCTCCACTCAATAAAGAAGATTCCACATGATGTGGAGGCTCACCTATGTAGTTGAAAAGTTTTTGATAGGCGATGCAATGAGTTTGAGATGGTCTATAATACGGTTTTGAGGTCGTGATTGCTTTGGCCAAATAAAAACATTTGAACGAGTGACTAAACATCAAAATCTTAGATCGAAAACAACACCAATGGGTCTTCATAGCATTGAAATGTCAGAGATCTCCGGGGGAGCTCTCTGAAATGATATATTCGGCCGTGTGGTACATCACAGTGCAAAAGTTATGATATTTTGCAAATACGGCATTTTGCAATAGATAGATAAGAAATCGAGTGAATAAAAAAAGGGGTGCAATGCGATGACTTCCCAGGAGGTAATCTATCCCAGTACTACCCTCGTGTAAGCATGTTTAACTACAAAGTTCTAATGGGAACCGGTGCATTAGAGATGGTATGGTCGCACCCGGTAGTACATGTCATGCAATCGTACATATGCTATTCATCCACTTTTTGCAATGATTCTTCATGAGCTCAACTTGAAAAAGAAGTCATCACATGATATATGGTCGTCATTTAGATGGATTAAAAGTTTTGGATTGGCGATAGGATGAGTATAAGATGGCCGATTACATGGTTTTGAGGTCCTGATTGCTTTTGCCCAAGAAAAACATCCGAAAGAGCGTCTAAACATCAAATTTGGGGGTCAAAAGCAGCCCCAATGGGTCTTGGGACTATTGAAACATCAATGATATCTGAGAGAGCTTTCAGAAAATGTATTGTTGGCCGTGTCGTTTTTTGCCGTGCAAAAGTTATGGCATTTCGAAAATACAACATTTTTCAATTGACACATAAACATTCGAGTGAATAAAAAAGGGGTGCAACACGAGGACTTCCCAGGTGGTCAGCTATCCCATGACTACCCTCACCCAAGTATGTTTAACTACAGAGTTCTGATGAGATCTGGTGCATTAGTTCTAGTATCATCGAACCCGGTAGTACATGTCAGGCAATAGTATTTATGCTATTCATCCACTTTTTGCAATGATTCTTCGTGAGTTCCACTCAATAAAGAATGCTCCATACGATGTGTTGTCCTCATCCAGATTGTTTAAAAGTTTTGGATCGGCGATACCTTGAGTTTGAGATGGCTGATTGATACAAGCCTTGATTCAAGGATGTATGCGCGTGGGCTGTTTGTAGAAGATTAGGTGAGAAACTCAACCTTAGGCTTCTGGATGGGGTTTTTCTGGTTGGTAAAAGATGGAAGGGTGAAGTGAACCACACGAGGGGTGATGAACCTCGTGATAAATCACAAACTTAGAGCTAGGAGGGCTGGTCTCAACTAGGTTCTTAGCGCACAAGTCTCTCTTGAGAGAAAGCTCGTAGGGAAAAGGTTCTACTTTATTAATAATCAAAAAGGTTGTCGAACTACAATGCTGGAAGGAGCCTTATTAATATGCTCGACAGCTTGACCTTCTAGGGTTGACCCAAATAAGAAAAGGAAAACTTACAAAAGTGCACAAAAGGAAAAGATACAAAAGTGTATAATCGAAAAAGGACATATTCCTAAAATGTCTTTGACTCAATAAAAGTAAATATTCTAGATCCCACCCTGCAAAACAGAAAGAGGCATATATTCGAATTGAAACTTACCTTAACTTACCTCATGGCCAAGAAATGGAAGGTGGCCGTCCTTGTGGCATGCACGTGCCTTGCTCCTAGTCTTCGACTTGGAGTAGGGTTAAGAATCTTTGGGCCCTGACCCCTCTTGCCACTAAAGCCCAAGTCTCTGATGTTCTTGTGTTGTTGAGAAGCCATTGGATTCTTCCTTGCACTTTTGGCCCATTGTCCTTAGTCGATCTTCCTCTAGGAGCTTGTTGACCCATAAGCTGAATTTGTGGAAGAGTGCCCTTGTTCTGCTTCTTGTCATTGCTCCTTGAGGTACCACTGGTGTAGATACTTCCTCTAGGTGCATGTCCTGGAGCTGGTAGCTCATTTGGTCCGAGTCGTCTTGTATATAAGTGTAAATACGCGTGTACTCGGCTGGATCGGCTGTACCGGCTGGATTGTGCGAGGTACTGGCCGGAATGCCTTCAGGACCGGCCAAGTTGGTCCCGGAGTTGGTGGCATCACCAGAGGGGCCGGCGGTGTCATCCACGTCGCCACCAAGTGTGCCGGAAGCTTGGGCCTCTCCGCCGGCAATGCTGGTTGCTCTAGTCCTTGTGGTCGGAGGGTCCGGCGGTACTGCTTGGGCCGGCAAGCGTGCCAGATGTTCCGGCTGTCTCGGGCAAGCTTCCTGGTCGGCCAGTCTGGTCTCCTGGCTGAATGTACGACCTGATGTCCTCATCACAAAGCAAGGGCTATACGAGTGGACAGTCATGCCATTGGGCTTGACTAATGCCCCAAGCACCTTCATGCGCCTTATGAACCAAGTTCTTAGGGTGTACATCAGTAAGTTTATAGTAGTTTACTTTGATGATATATTGGTTTATATTTAGTGCCTACGGGAACACCTCACACATCTTGAGATGTACTTAAAACCCTTCGACAAGAAGAGCTTTATGCCAATCTCAAGAAGTGCATCTGTTTTACTGATAAACTTGTCTTTTTAGGTTTTGTTGTAAGTTCACAGGGCCTACAGGTTGATGAAGAGAAGATTCGAGCCATACAAGAATGGCCAACACCAGGCAACATCAGCCAAGTAAGGAGCTTCCACGGACTGGCCAGCTTCTATATGAGATCTGTGCCCAACTTCAGCAGTATTGCCTCACCATTGACGGCAGTAGTGAAGAAGAACGTGGGATTCAGCTGGGGAGAAGCTCAGGAGAAGGAATTCCAGGCCTTGAAGGACAGCCTTACACATGCACCAGTGCTAGTCCTGCCCGACTTCAACAAGACGTTTGAAGTGGAGTGTGATGCCTCTGGAATTGGCATAGGAGCAGTGCTAACCCAAGGAGGGAGACCAGTGGCATACTTCAGTGAGAAGCTAGGTGGTGCCTCACTGAACTACCCCACTTATGACAAGGAGCTTTATGCCCTTGTCCGAGCATTGGAGACTTGGCAGCATTACTTGCTGTCCAAGGAGTTTGTGATCCACACTGATCTGAGACTCTCAAACACCTCAGAGGGCAAACCAATCTCAAGAGGAGACATGCCAGGTGGATGGAATTCATAGAAACCTTCCCGTACGTCATCAAGTACAAGAAGGGCAAAGAAAATGTGGTAGCCGATGCACTATCAAGGAGGTTTGCCTTGATATCAACCATGGAGGCAAAGGTCCTAGGATTCGAGCACATCAAGGACCTATACAAGGATGATACTGACTTTGCTCAGAGCTACAAGGAGTGTGGCACAGGGAGTCATGGCAAGTTTTACATCCATGAGGGATTCTAGTTCCGAGAGAGAAGGCTGTGCATACCACAAGGATCATTGAGGGAGCTTATCATCCGAGAAGCTCATGGAGGAGGACTCATGGGCCACTTTGGTGTCGACAAGACTCTAGCAGTGGTCAAGGAGCACTTCTACTGGCCACACATCAAGAGGACAGTAGAAGCTCATTGTGCAAGATGCATCACTTGCAAGAAGGCAAAGTCCCGAGTACAACCTCACGGGTTGTGATACAAGCCTTGATTCAAGGATGTATGCGCGTGGGCTGTTTGTAGAAGATTAGGTGAGAAACTCAACCTTAGGCTTCTGGATGGGGTTTTTCTGGTTGGTAAAAGATGGAAGGGTGAAGTGAACCACACGAGGGGTGATGAACCTCGTGATAAATCACAAACTTAGAGCTAGGAGGGCTGGTCTCAACTAGGTTCTTAGCGCACAAGTCTCTCTTGAGAGAAAGCTCGTAGGGAAAAGGTTCTACTTTATTAATAATCAAAAAGGTTGTCGAACTACAATGCTGGAAGGAGCCTTATTAATATGCTCGACAGCTTGACCTTCTAGGGTTGACCCAAATAAGAAAAGGAAAACTTACAAAAGTGCACAAAAGGAAAAGATACAAAAGTGTATAATCGAAAAAGGACATATTCCTAAAATGTCTTTGACTCAATAAAAGTAAATATTCTAGATCCCACCCTGCAAAACAGAAAGAGGCATATATTCGAATTGAAACTTACCTTACTTACCTCATGGCCAAGAAATGGAGGGTGGCCGTCCTTGTGGCATGCACGCGCCTTGCTCCTAGTCTTCGACTTGGAGTAGGGTTAAATATCTTTGGGCCCTGACCTCTCTTGCCACTAAAGCCCAAGTCTCTGATGTTCCTTGTGTTGTTGAGAAGCCTTTGGACTCTAATTTGCTCTTCTGGCCCATTGTCCTTAGCTGCTCTTCCTCTAGAAGCTTGTCGACCCATAAGCTGAATTTGTGGAAGAGTGCTCTTGATCTGCTTCTTGTCATTGCTCCTGGAGGTACCACTGGTGTAGATACTTCCTCTAAGTGCATGTCCTGGAGCTGGTAGCTCATTTGGTCCGAGTCCTCTTGTGTAGAAGTGGAAGTGTGCGTGTACTCGGCTGGATGGCCTGTACCGGCTGGATTGTGCGCGGTACTGGCCGGAATGACTTCAGGACCGGCCAAGTTGATCCCGGAGTCGGCGGTGTCATCAGGGGGACCGGCGGTGTCATCCACGTCCCCACCACGTGTGCCGGAAGCTTAGGCCTCTCCGCCGGCGATGTTGACCGGTCTGGTCCTATAGGTCGACGGTCCGGCGGTACTGTCTTGTCCGGCAGGCGCGCCAGATGGTCCTACTGTCTCGGGAAAGCTTCCTGGTCGGCCAGACTGGTCACCTGGCTGGATGTACGACCTGATGTCCTCATCATTCCCTCCTTCTTCAGTAGGTTTTGTCCTCAAAACTGGATCATCTGCATGGAAAGGGGCCAAGTCAGTAACATTGAACGTATTGGACACATTAAACTCACCTGGCAGCTCGATCCGGTAGGCGTTGTTGTTGATCCTCTCGAGCACTCTGAATGGTCCATCTCCTCTTGGTGCTAGCTTGGAACTCCTTAGGTTTGGGAACCTCTCCTGCCGTAGATGTAGCCACACCCAATCGCCTGGTTGAAAGATCACCTCCTTTCTTCCCTTGTTGGCATGGTCACGTACTGTCCGGTCGTCTTCTCCAAGTTCTCTGCTACCTTCTGGTGTAACCTCCTTATGAACTCTGCTTTGGATGCTCCGTTGAGGTTGGTCATCTCAGCTGGTGGCAGTGGTGTTTGCTCCAATGGGGTGAGAGGGTTGAAGCCGTATACCACTTCAAATGGGGTCTTCTTGGTTGCTGAATGCATGGCTCGGTTGTAGGCGAACTCAATGAATGGCAGGCACTCCACCCAAGTCTTTAGGTTCTTCCCTAGTGTAGTTCTGAGAAGAGTTGATAGTGTCCTGTTGAAAACTTTAGTTTGGCCATCGGTTTGAGGATGGCAAGTGGTGGAGAAGAGTAGCTTCGTGCCTAGCTTTCTCCAAAGGGTCCTCCAGAAATGGCTGAGGAACTTGGTGTCCCTGTCTGATACGATGGTCCTTGGCACTCCATGAAGCCGTACTATCTCCCTGAAGAACAGCTC